>CATIWQ010055153.1:0-44915 GCA_949673415.1 Euphorbia schlechtendalii | reverse complement strand
AAAGAGAGGATAACCAATGAGTTATGCAAAAGGTGAGGAATGGTACGGAGCAGAAATTGCAACCATTCATTGAGTGAAAAAAGAAAAGAAAGCATAGCACGAAAAATGGGTGCAAAGTACAAAGTACTTCAAAAACATATGCTTAAAAGAAAAAAAAATGAGAGATTGGTATGGAGCATAAAATGCAACCACTGAAAAAAGGGGAGAGTGATATGGAGCATAAAATGCAACCACTGAGAGTGTTTTTAGCATCCTAGGTAACCTAAAAATGCCTTGAGAGAAATTAATCAAAGTGTGCTTTTTATTTCCTTTATACTTTGTACTATGCTTAAGAGAAGGTAATATTCGAGTATGCATATAACGCTTCTATAAAGATGAGATTCGGTTGACTCTCCATTATGAACAAAGGTATGCAACTAAACTATATAAATTGCACATTACTTATTTGTGGTAAATTTCAAACTTCTACTTGAAATCTTTTGCAACGTGGAATGTGGTACTCACTGCAATAGTCTTTCGCCAATAAGGTACGAACTTGTTTACCAAATTTATACACTTTTGGTGAATTTACCTTGAGGACAAGGCAAAAGTTAAGTGTGGGGGTATGATAAGTGTATAATTACACTTATTATCATTATAATTTTATACAATAAACACTATAGTTTTAGTCATTTTTATACATCATATTAAAGATTTCACGTGGTATGTAGTTGTTTTTTATGCAAATGCGGATACTAGGTAAATCTTGGGAGTAAAATGAACTAAAGTGGAATTCTATGAAAAAAAGAGTGAAAAAGGCGCAAAATGATGCGTGGAACTTGAAGATTTGACTTAGAATCGAAGCTATCAAAGATCGGTGAAGTTACAAGGAGATTTCTGAAGAAAACTCAATTCACGGTCATGACATGTTCACTTCAGAAATAGAAATTTGCCAATCAAAGGTTCACAGTCGCGAATCACATTTCGCGGTCATGACATGGACGGTTTTCTGGTATTATCTTCTTAACTACAAACCACCAGATAAGCATGATCAACCGCCATCAACTACCAATGAAAAGACACTTATCAAGAGTCAACCAATCATGAAAGGTGCCTATCCATTGTGGATTGAATCAAAGCCTCTCAACCAATCACATTGAAGAGATATAATCTTTCACCAATGGATGTGACTCTTCATTTGGATAGACGCAACCCTTTAAACTCTATAAATAGTGCTCCAAATCCTCAACAATTTCGTCCATAGGTGTATTCAAGAAGTGCATAAGTGGATTAGTGTGTGTATAGTTAGATTCGCTATGTTCTTAAGTGTTAGCAAGAAAATGTTTAAGTGATTCGAATCCTTATTTCGATCACTAGATTTCTCTATATTCTCGAGCGATTGTTGTATAAGTGTACTTGCAAATCACTTATCAATAAAAGTTTTCATTCTTCAATATTCGTATGTTCGATATTCGCAAAGAATAGCATCCTAGTGGAGGTTCTATACAAGCCGAGACCGAATTCAAAGCAGACGCAGGAATTGCAGTAGTTGACGACTCCCATTAAAGAGTGGATACGTTTTGATCAACTTTAGCTTTCACTTGCATACCTTACAACTTTGCTTTTCTTTCTACTTATACTTTCTATTTCAAAGTTTATGATATGTCTATGTGTCATAATGCGTATTTCGTACTAAGCCTTTTATGTTAATCAAGTTCTATGCGTTGGTGTTAATTTTAAGAGTAGTTTCGAGGTTAACAATATCGTGTATAATCACTGGATCTGTGATATAACGCTCTTTAGTGAGCCAACATTTTTGGAATGGTAACTTGCTAAATGTGGCTATGTGAGAGCAACCCGTACTAAGCATAGTATTGATGTTGTCCAGGTTTATATAACAATCTTATCTCGTTTGCGCTAGGTTTAGAAAAGTTATTTTATGTGTTGCTCTGTGGAGAATTATTGAACATCTGAGTATGTTGAATCGGTTTGTTAGATTAGTCTAGTGTGTCATAACATTTTCGTTGATCTTGCATGTTTTCTTTGCTATACTTATCTGTGGTGAAAATCTATTTATTTAGAGTCTCTAATCTATCACATCTATATCTGCTCAACTTTTCATTCTAATTTTTCTATCCATAAAAATCTCTACCATATTTTATTTTCTTTTATTCTTCCCTAGTTTATCTTTAAACCCGGTTCCTTCCCTGTGGGTTCGATATCTTTTAAAACTACATCGCAATTGTATACTTGCAGTTATCATCATTTTTCTATGTGATAATAGGTATTGACAACACCTACATTCATTTGTGAACAAGTTTTTGGCAAAATTATTAGCCAATAGTTTACGAGATTTTGGAACCATTATTGATTAAACTTATTAGTAGAAAAGTGGCGAACACTAAGTAAGTTATTTTTGAAATCAATAAAAATTACAAGTTCCTACCTCAAGTTAAGATCTTATTAACTTTATTATGATGTATGTATGTTTCTACTGTGAAGTTGATTATATGATGTAGGAACTCTTACAAGAGACCAACCTTGAAGAAAAGCTAAAGTAAGACAAAGTCCCAAAGTGAAGAAAAATCCTCTAAGTATGGGGGAGCTGAGCTACTTGAAGAAGACTCACTCAATATGGGAGGAGTTCAAGTTGACTAAGGAAAGTCACTCAGCACAAGGGAGTCTTACATCACTTTCCAGGTATTCTTGATATCCCTAAACTACTTATTCAATTAACTTCTTCTACTTCCTAGTTCGTTATCTATCCAAAATGGGGGAGATTGTAGAATCCAAGTTAATAGTACCTCACAGTACTTAAAAGTTTTGGAAATAGCAAATTGACTAGGATAGTGAAATTAATTGAGTACTAACTATACTCTTTATTAATGAAGCTGACTTGAGTCTGTTTAAGGGAAAACAACTTAGTTTGCTAAGCAATTAATTAATTTACAACTTAGAGTAGGAAAAACTGAGTATATGCTAAGTACTATATAGTTTAGAGGTATATCTACTCAGTTGTACTAAGTTAGCTTTAATTGATTAAAAGTTGTTTTCTTTGATACTTAGAGAATTAAATGACATATGTGCTACTAACAATTTCTGTGAGAGATGGAATATTCTTTAGTTGCTTTTTAGGTTAAAAAGTGCAAAAATTAAAGAAGATTTCTAATGGTCCTCACAAGACAAAAGGTGTCAGTACGGAATGTCATGATTCCCTCACTAAAGTCCAAGGTAAATGGAATTTTCTGACATGCGATGTTTCTCAGTGTCACTACGCAACTCTATCAACATCAGCAATGTCAACCACTATAAAGATTCTAAGTTGCATTCTTGTGCACCTCTTTCGAATCGAATTGCTTGAAGATAAATGAGATTTTGTCAACGAAATTTTATAGCACCTCAATGTTCAAATTTCTATCTCTAAAGGTCCTTGAATCTGTCTCCAATGGGAAGATTCGAAAGATATGAAGAGAAGAGAAATTGAAGATCAGCGAGGATGAAAAGTTTGCAACAGCTACTTCGCAAAACTTCAAGTATAAATAGAATATTGGAGCAGACATTCAAACTTGGTTAATCACCTCAAATTTCTTTAAGAGCTGAAATTATGCTCAATTACTCACAGCTTCAAGAAATTCCAAACTCAAGCAACCAACAAACAAAAACCATTTCAAATCTGTTTGTAATGGGGAGAATCAAATACATAGATTTAACATTGTAAGGATTCAACATTTTATAAGTTGAATTCAGTTCGTACTTTCATATTCAAATCTGAGTGTCAATTTGGGAAGGGTACCCAAATTGAGTTGCATGGTAGTTAGAAAGAAAGGTACTTTCTATAAAAAAAACTGTGTCTACTCATTGTAAAGGCTACTTCGCATAAGTAAGAAATGAACACTAATGGATTAAAGCTCGGAGAAGGTATTCGGGGACTAGAGGTAGGCTCAAGGCTGAACCCGGATAAAATTTAGGTGTTGAAGTTCTGAACATTTTTAGCTTTTACTGTGTCCAGGTCATTCATCATTCTATCTCTGTTATGTGTTTTGCTTGAAAAACCAATCCCAACTGAGTCAAGCACTCAACAAGAGATTGTGGATAAACTGTACTAGCGAAGCTAAGAAGTTTATAAGTTTTTATATCAATCTTAGCACACACATAAAAACTTAACTTGGTTAAACAATTTTGATAAATCTTAAAAAGTAACCAAGATTCGTATTCACCCCCCCCCTCCTCGGTTGTTTACAAGCTGTCTAAGAACCAACACTACTTCTACAAGAGATTTTGGTCACATTTAAAAGGTGAAATTATGCATTTATTGAGCAATTTTTATTCAACATCAAGGCTTCCATACTCAATAAAGTCATTACTTACTATTCTAGTGTCAAAGGTACCCTATTCTTGTTCTCTTACTAATTGTAGGCTGATTACATTGATTCAGAAAATTTATAAGATTGTGGCGAAGCTCTTATCATCTCTTTTGTTAGTGTTACTTCCGTATTTAATCTCAGGGAATCAATTTGCATTTATAAAGGGAAGGAATATCCATGAATGTTCTTTTTTAGCTTTAGAAGTTTTACATTTCATTCATTCGCATAAGTGGTCTTTTCTAGTTATTAAACTAGATTTCTATAAGGCATTTCATAGCATCTCTTGGGACTACATTGATGGGATTATGCGATGTATGGGGTTCAACAATAAATGGATCAGTTGGCTTGCTAATTATCAGAAAGGCTCTTCAACATCTATTCTAGTTAATGGCTTGCTCACGGAGCCTATCCAATTGTACAAAGGGGTGAAACAAGGTGACCAACTATCCCCATTTATTTTTTTCTGGCCATAAAAGGTTTGAAGATGTTGTTTGACGTGAGTATTAACTATTGCCCAGGTTCAGTTTGAGTGATTCACTACCGGACATCTCGCTTCTTCAATTTGTAGATGATACAATTTGTTTCCTACCAGTAGATGAATCATTTATTCCCAATTTTAGACGTGTTCTCAAGGGGTTTGAGCTGATTTTGGAGGCTTCGAATCAATTATAATAAAAGCTCGATCATGGGTATTAATGTATAAGAATCGTTGCTTCATTCATGTACCACTTCTCTTGATTATAGAGTTGATAAAGTTCCAATAAATTATCTTGGAGCTCCACTTAGCATGAAGAGCATTTCCACATCATGTTGGGATTCTCCCATTTTGAAATTTAGAGTCGCTTAGCAAATTGGAAGGGTAATTGCCTATCTTATGCGGGAAGGGTGGTTCTAATAAATTTGGTGCTTGCTTCCTTGCCCATTTATTTATTGGCAATCATAAAAATCATGAAATGTGTAAACATCAAATTAATTAAGCTGATGAGGAATTTTCTTTGGAGAGGTGATGCTAGCTCAAGTGGTATTTGTAAAGTTTGTTGGGAAACGATCAAGCTACTGAAGGAATTTGGGGGACTATACATCCGCGACTTCAAGCTAGTAAATTGCACCCTTCTTCTAAAATGGATGTGGAAATTACATAAACTAGAAAATAATTCACTTTGGGCAGATTATTGGGTTAGGAGACACGGCTTCTCGTCCTTTTTGGATATTGCAAATGCGGATATTTGCACTCTTTCCCCGATTTGGAGTAATGTGGTCTCGACATGTGTGACTTCTCAATGATATTAGAGCTTTTTAATGGCAAACACTCGAGTGTGAATTGGAAACGGTCTCACGACTTTGTTTTGGGAGGACAACTGAACTTTGGGGTTGTCCCTTAAAGTCTTATTCTCTAACTTATTCTCTCTTTGTAATCGAAAAATTTTGCTCGGTGTTGGAGAGTTGTTTGTTGTTGTTTGGAAATGAGGGATTAAATCGATCATTTTGGAAATGAAGATTGTGCCATAATATGATAACAAGATGTCGACATCTTTGCCATTGGATTTATGAATCTTGTTCGTGTATTTTTTATGCGATACTCACACAAAAAACAACTTATTAGCACTAATTACGGCTTCCAGGTTTCACTATTGATGCTGATTTTTTCTCATGGGAATCAGGTCCAAAAAAGGCATATACAACTACTTTTTGCTACGGTTTCTATCTCACTCCTAATTTGCCAAGCCCTACATTGACTTCATGATGTTATGGCATGCTCTAGTACTTCTGAAGATACAATTTTTTTGGATGCCTAGTCTCTCACTCGAGGTTACCATTGAAAACATTCTTGCTCTAAAGGGGATGCCAAGCCATTTTAGATGAGCATTGCCCATTTTGTCAACATTCTAAGACTATGGAACACGTGTTTATGCTCTGCCCGTTTAGACTCTCCACATGGTGTAGCGTGTTCCATGGTGTTCATACTTTAGAGAAGGACTGTCCACAGAGTTTGCTACATCACTCTGGTTTCACATATCATGGTCTTTCTGGTCTCGACGTAACAATTTTGTATTTCGCAATGGGGAAACCAATATTGATGTGTTCACCAATAGTCTTCATCGCTGCTGGTTTCTCTTTGTTTGTAAAAATAGGCAAGTTAGTTTTTTCGATATCGAACATTCTGTTAGACTCATCGATCTTACTTTCATGTAATTGAGAAGTGATACTCTCCTTGTGTATCATCACTTTTTATTGATATTTATTTTTTTGTGCTTTGTGGATTAGCTAGCTAATCGGGGTACCAATCTAGTTGGGATGTACATAACTAATGCATCGGTAAAGGTCTTTTTTCTTAAAACAAACAGTATCATAGAATAATATAGAACAATCCAGCTTTGAGATTTAATTTGAGTAACTCGTAAATTTCAAGAGAAAGACAAAGAAGATCTATTATGCACTCAAAAATGCACTTTTGGAGAAGTAATATTGTGCCATGAGGGCAGTCACAATATGAGTATAAATAACTGACAGACTGAATACATATTATGCATTAATATCGGCTCTAGGAATAAATTATTATAAGCAATTGATTCAAATAATCATGTTATGAGCTTGGTCACAAATAATATTTTCCATTCCATGAATACATATATTTAGAGACGTTTGAACCTTTAACATGCTTCCTTCCATAAATGTAGTATATAGCCAACTAATAAACTAGAACCCTATGATAAAGAACATGATTTTTACATGTAGGATAAAAGTTATCTTTTCACTTATCTTGTAACTCGAATGAGGAAAGAGTGTTGTCTAGAGGACAAATTTAGTATGAGGAGTTGAAGCATCAAACATAACTACATAAGTGGAGTATAGAGTCCAAAGAAACATCTCAATATTATTACTAAAGCTAATATCCAAAACAAAATTTTAGACATTAATATGTAGTGATTGGCAATTGAAGGTCCAAATAAAATTGTGAAACTTTAAAATGCATGATTAACGCAAGGAAATAAACAAAAGAATAGGTTAGAAGGGAAAAAGATGAAACTAATATAACACTAAAATTTGTTTTGATGTTCCTCAAAATCCGGAGAATATATCATCTTTGTCGGGCAATATTTCAAAAAATGCAACAATTATTAGGGGCCATATCTAAAGTAAAAATTCTAACAATAAGTTCGCTTTATGTAGGCTCATTTTCCACATATATTCCGTCTAAATTGACATTAACTTCCCTTTGCCACTATTCTTTTAACCCACTTATAAAACAAATACATTGTTTGAGTATTTCTTTTTCCAATTTTTGGATTTCCAATAATTTCATAGTTTTACTAAGGCTCAAATTAATTAAAAATTTAATTAGCTGAGTTTGAACATATCAATGCTTGGCTAAACTCGATTACATCCTTTATTGAAATCCAATGCTACAGTTTCAATTAGGAATGCAAAACTTTAGTTCCTTAGTAAAAGTACTAGTCGAATTGTTGATTATCCAGTTAAATTACTAAATGTAGGTTTGATAACCTTCTTCCATTTACCGCCCCCTTTTATAAAAATTGCTCTTCATTAATATGCGTCATTGTCAATTATATGCTTAAAAATTAAGCCCCCATTTAATTTTTAACCCACTAAAGAATAAATAGAACAGTTTTTCAAAAAAAGAATAAATAGAACATGAAATTTCCCCAAATAAATCTTGATCTACTGCATCCACTGATCGTGTTTAGTTCTAAACCTTTGAATTCCATTTAAAAATTTGCAGCAAAACTACCACAATTTGTCTTCGTTAAGATAAAGAAAAAATAACACACTCATGCACAAATTAGACAAAAAAAAAATGCAATTGAAATGGCTACCGGAAAATAATCAAATCACAAATTTCCTAAAGCTCAATCAAAGCCCAAGATTGAAAGAATTTGGAAGGGTTTTGACATCACCTAAAAAAACCCTAGTTCGATTCAAATTGATTTTGATTTTTTTATGTTGAATAGGCTGGGTTTGAGTGTGGTGTTAGTAGAAATTATTGGTGAGGGAAAAAAGATGAAGGTATATTTTGAAAGGGGAGGTGTGGTAATGGATGTATGTTTGTTTGCATGTTTATAGAAAGGGGCTGGTTTTCAATTTTATATATTTTCTTTATCAGATTTTCTATCTTATCTAATTGAGGGTATGATTGAAAGTTACACATAAATGAAGGCTATTTTAATAAATAGAAGGCTACAAATAACAACAATCTCATATAGAATTCTATTTCATTGTTTGTTTGTGGAAGATAGAGATAAAACGTTTCCAAAATTTGAGACATGTATCTTGACTTATCAGATTGAAAATAGTGATCGATCTCCTGTAAATTATTTTTCAAATCTTTTTTATGTATTCGTCAAGATAGAGAGTTTTCAAAACAAAAAAAATTACCTCGGTCCGCTTGCAATAATATAAAGATACGGGAAATACACACAAACATGTTTGCATAAATAATTACCAATTTATGCATCATTTAATTAATTATCAAAATTATACCGTCTAAGTTTTAAAATTTTATTTTTACTGTTTTGTAGTTATCTTAATTACATAATATAGTTAATTTATAACTTTTTTATAGTTATTTTTTTTCAATGTAATTCTATTATATTTTTACTGTATAATTATTATGATTTGCTTACAATGTGTCTAATTGATATAATTATATTATATTTATGTGTTTTTAGTTATTTTTTATTATAATTCATTTTTAATATCACACATCGTATCTTATAGTTATCTAATTATATTCGCACCTTATAACATCTTGTAGTTATCTTATATTTTAATTGATGTAATTTTGTTACATTCTTATTATAATTTACTTATAATATGTCGAATTGATATAATTATTTTATATTTATATGTATTTAATTAAGTATATATTTTATTATGTGACAACTGTAAAAAGACTATACAACAAATATGTGTCGGTAAAAAAAGTTCGAAAAAAATATATTATCATGGATCTTGTTTTGAAAGGAAACATAAAGATGAAGAAAATATTATAAAGCGACATTTTGAAACAATAGATTGTTTATTTAAGAAAACATAAGAAGGTAAAAATGTAATTAAGAATTAATTTAGTGGTGTAGGTTTTGAATAAATGATGTAAAACATACTAGTTATAAATATCCTTTAAAAAAAACTCCACTCCATCTCACCCGAATGTTGGTTCGAACCTGTGACCTCTACGATCACAGTTAATCTCAACTATTTTTCCAAGACACATTTTTTTGGTGA
Source organism: Euphorbia schlechtendalii (assembly GCA_949673415.1). Lineage (NCBI taxonomy): Eukaryota > Viridiplantae > Streptophyta > Magnoliopsida > Malpighiales > Euphorbiaceae > Euphorbia > Euphorbia schlechtendalii. The sequence goes on along the minus strand of CATIWQ010055153.1, from coordinate 35,328 downwards.
AATTTGACAAACAATTTCTTTTGTATTTTCAAAAAATTTTTAATTATTGAAAATTAAATGAATTTCTTTTCAAAAAAGGTCATTTATTACAGTTTATAACATATATCATGAATAATTCATGCCTATAACTAGTTCCCGCCTAGATTCCATAAACTCTACCCTCTCAAGTCCCAAAACTGTATGGGAGAAGAAAAGCCTTCTTATAGAAAGAAAATGCAATTCGGTGTTTGATATCTTTGTAAACAACTGCTTTTATTTTTTAGACATCAAATTGTAGTTCTAAATTTTTTTTTATTACAACTGTTTTTAACTATTTTAAATATAAAATTTACTGACTAAAATAAACAATTTTATTGATAGCAATCACAGCAACTAATAGTAATCTTCAAACTAAATTGATACTAATAAGTACTTTTCTCTTATTTTTATTTTTTAATATATAAAAGACTTTTTTTTGCCTAATTTAATGATAAAAGGATTGTACTGGAATTCCACGCTTTTTAGAATGTAATAATCATCAATCCATTGCTCGGTGGTTATCAAGTGCTTTTTAGTAGCAGCTGCAAACTTGTACCCTTCTCTGGATTTATAATCATCCAATCTTAGCTTTTTAATATAGAGTCTTACATATTTTTCCAACAATATTTTACATACTTCTATTAAACATTTGGTGCTATATGTTGACAAGTCTACTTGTTTTGCTAAAACCTATGTTTTGCATGTAGCTAGATTATTTCACATCAATCCGGATCAGATCATTATAATTAATATATACTAAGAAAATTAAACGTACACAAATTAATACATTACGCATAACTATTAACTGCAAATTAACAAAATAAAATGTTTATTCATATGTCTAGTTCGATATCATCATCTCTCTGTAATAATATGCGAATTCTCAAAATGTACTAATTAAAATTAACGTGAACAATATATAAATACATTAAATTATTTAATGTTTGACTTGGATTTGTTGGAAAACATGAAAATCTTCCTTCTCAAGAACTTGTTCTTCTCAATTTCTGTATTCTGAATTAAACTGAATTTAAGTGATATATACTGAACTGGATTTAATAGACCTGAATTGAATTTAACTTAATTGAACTTAATAGACTTGAAATTTACAAAACTGAATTGAGCTGAGTAGCTTTTACTTAGTTTTCTCAACGAAGGTTGAGTAACTCCTATGATGCTGACCTACTATTATACCTGTACACTTAACCGTTTCTGTGAAGACATAATATTCCTTTATGATGTTTTTCAGGTATTGACGTTGAAAACAAAAGGGGTATTTATGTGGTCCCCACTACCAAAAGTGTTACGAATGATGGGATATCCTCACTAAAGGCTAAATAAAAAAGGTATCGTATGACATTCGCTGTTTTCCAGCATCGCCAAGCCAACTGCAAAGTTAACAAAAGCATCCAATTCCAGATAGCCATGTTGCATCTCACACACCTCTCTCAACTGAATTGCTTGAAGATAAATGAGTCATTGACAAAAAATAGATTAATGGATTAATTTTACACCTCAATGTTCGAAACCACTGTCTCTAAACGTCTCCAAATCTGTTTCAAATGGGCAGATTTCATAACTGTGAGGAGAAGAGATTTTGAAGAGCAAGTCAAGATGAAAAGTTTACAATGACTACCTCCAAACTTCTACAACTATAAATAGAGCTTGGACCAGAAATGTACAACATGGTGAATCACCTTGAATTTCTAAGAGTAGAACTTCTGTTAAAGCAATCACAGCATTCAAAATTCTAAATCAAGCAATTCAAAACAAACAATCATTTCCTATCTATTTGTTAGAGAGAAATCATTTAGACTTAGAATCTAGCTAAGCTAAACAAATTATGAGTTGAATTCCTCTATGCGATAAACTTTCATTCAAATTTTTTGTGAGTCAGTTTGAGAAGGGCACTCAAACTAAATTGAGAGGTAATTAGATTGAAAGGTTCTTGTTATATAATTTATCTACCTGCTGTCAAAGGCTGCTCCACCTAAAAAAAGGAACACTAATGAATTAAAGCTCAGAGAAGGTATCCGGGGAAAATAGCTAGGCTAGAGGCCGAACCAAGATAAATTGAAGTGTTTTCCTTCCTTATCTTTAACTTTTATCTTTGACAGTGCTTGCGCTTATACATCATCGTTCTCTCCGTTTATTTCGCTTGAAAACCAACCTGATCTGAGTACGTTTTACTTAGCACAATTTGTAGACACACTAAGTCAACACAAGCTAAGTAGTTTTGTTTTAGCCTTATATATTGCACTTAACACGCTTTACTCAGCACACGTTAAAATAACTTGGCAATCAAATTTTATATTATAAAAAGAATAAATTATTCTGCATTCACCCCTTCTACACAATTATTTAAGCTAAAGTGGACTAACAAAACTTTTTTTTGAAAAATGGACTAACAGATCTTAATTGAACTTAACTAAATTGAATCAAATCGAAATAAAAAAAACAGGTTCTAATTACGTGGTGGTTAAATTTGATATTACCTTTGAACTGATTTTGAGTGAATCAATTGTATAGTGAAGTATGATATTTGATAAAAAAAAAAAATTGTTCTTACTATGTAATAATTACTTGTCTTTATTACAATTGCGTTATACGATGTTTTATACAATTGTGATTAAAAAACAAAATAAACTTATAAAAACAATAATGACTACTTTTGTAAAAAATACAATTAACTATACAAGAACCAATATCAGAACAAGGTATGGCAGTCGAAATTATCTTGTGCTAAAACCCTTTTCTTTGGAAAGCATAAATAACCATATATACCATTCGTTGGAAATATATTCAGTGATAGAGTGTTTGATTGTTTCAAACAAAAATGTTATCCACATTAGGAAAAGGATAAGAATAAACTCAAAAATCTGAAGTATGGAATGAGGATATAACTGCATAAAATATAAAAATTTTGAATATATTTTTATTGATATACATTATTTCTTAGGGAACTAGACAGTTTTTTTAAGAATGTGAAAATTAGAGCATTATATGCCTATGGTCAAGCTTAACTGCGCTTGAAATTAAGAAATATATATGGGAATGTAAATACTCACTAAATAGTTGCTGCAGCCATATTTGCCCAATTTTGCATTTAATATATAATTTAATGGAAATTAAGTGGAACAATTTTTATTACTAGAAGTACATATTTCTTTATTAAGTTTTCATATATTTACAACTATTGGATGTTAGTAGTTTGAAATTTGAATAATTAATGATCGTAGTGAAAATTAACAGTTACATTGTAAGTTAAAAACAAATTTATTGTAGTAAAACTTTATTCTTTCTTATGTCATTTTAAAACTTTATTATTGTAGTAAAACTTTGTCATTTTACTCAATATTTTATTTTTCTTTTTGTTTGTCATTTTAAAATATTAATGTAAAATCTAACATTTTTTTCTTAATGTACCATTATATTAATTATGAAAGAGACTAAATATAAATGAGGTTATAAAATAATAATTAATAAGAAAGAGAATTTTATACTAAAATAAAAAGATAAATTAGTCATTTCAATAATGTAATAAATATTTTGTTGATCTCGATAAGAATCCCATAATGATAATATTTCGATATCGGAAAGATTATTTTTCGAAGTTTCGGAAAAAACTATTTTACTGTTTATTGTTGTAAGATTATATAAATGATGAATATTCTAGAATTTCAACTATTATTCATTAATATACTAACTAATCCAACTCAAATTAATAAATATATTTTTATTATGATATTATATAGAAACTGAGTAGTTGCAGTGTCTATGCATGATCCATTAATGGATTTTTCATTAGAAATAAATTTTTAAAAATTGGTCAAGATAGTTATTAAAAAAAATATACAGTACCAATGGCATCATATTATAGAAAAAGGGTAACTTTTCAGCAGCTTACATTGAAATTAAACTTTAATTATAATATCTTTTACCCATATAACATAATCATATGTACGAGGAAGTTAAAATTCACAGGTTTATATAAATGTATACAAAAATAAATAAGATTAAATTTTGTGCACTAAACTAGTCATGTAATGATACCCGAATTCACTGCTGAGGGGGTGTTACTATTTGTCTCTTTAAAAATATAACGACATAGTAACACCATATATCCTCAAATGATATGATGTCCATTTAAATCTAAACTTTAACGTATTTATCTTTGGATTTAATCACAAAACACAGCATATCAGTGAAACTTATGTTTTTACAAATACACATATGATTTTCCCTACTATGTTAGATATTTGATCATTCCCACGAAATGTTTTACCGATTTGAATTATTTATCGAAATAAACAGTTATTCAACTTTAAAGAGCAGTTAAAAAAATTGTAATTCCACCAATCCTAGTAAGTCGTAACTCTCTAAATCCTAATATTTACCATTAAAAACTACCTTATTAGAGTATCTTTAGTAGATTGTGGTTTCTAATATGATTTGTCATTTAAAACAGAAGTTTACATTTTTTTTTGAAAAATCTTTGGAAGAATAATATGTTCTTCCATCGAAAAAAGGTTGGAAAGGGTGAAAATTTCGAGACGAATGTCCCAACTAGGTTGATACGTTCGCTTGCCTATAAAACACCCTAAGCTCTTTTATTAAAAAGAGCGCGTCACAAAATGTGAATCGTCCAAATAAATACAAAATTCAATTACAACGTAAACTCAGATCAACTAAAATATCCGAGGCCGAAAAAGAGAGAACTTTCCTCCGACATTTAAAATAAAACCAACATCGATAAATATTTGCAATAAACAAATCTTCACGCTCTAGGACTCCATCGAAAACGAACTTGTTTCTTCTCTTCCAAATGCTCCACGCAATTGAGAACCAAAGTGTCGTTGCGAATTCTTTCCTTGCCTTGTTTGAAAAGAAGGATCTCCAAAGCGAAAGAAAATCATATGTCTGTAAATCCCAATCCATTTGAGCTCAGTGCACCAAACAACCCAGCTATCCTTACAAAAATATAGGGAATGATCCATTGTTTCGGTGTCCGAGCAAAAAGGACAAATCGAGTCCATTAGAAAGGCACATTCTCGTGACAACAAGAATTTTTTCGTCAGAATTCTTTCATGGAGCATTAGCCACCCGAAGAAATGAACCCGCGGCAACATACAAGATTTCCAAACAAGTCCAAAAGGGACCAAAGGTTGCGGCCATCTGTCAACTTCATAAAATCCGACTGAAAAAGAATTAGCAGAGAACTTATTATTTAATCCAATTTTCCATTGAAACAGGTCGCTGCTGTCCGAATAAACAACATGGACCTGCTGTGAAGCGCACGACTTGCAAAATCGACGAGACAGCAGCCTGGATCGTTGCAATCAGCTCCAAACACCTTACTTGATCAGTCTCGCGAAGTCGTCTAATCCAAAACCGTCGCTCACGCCAATCTGATTCAAACAGCCTGCTGCAAGTCTCTCTAACCGAAGAGTATTTCCGAGAGCTTATTGCCCATAAGTCGAAGAAAAGCACCTTCAATGGACCTCTCGAAGTTCAATTATCTAGCCAAAAACTTGCCGAAGATCCATTGCCAAGTCGAACCGTGATGTTTCTCAAATAGAAATCCCAAAATTGTGAATTTCGATAGCAACAAGAGACAACATCTTTCCATATTGGAGACAATTTCGAGAAGTCTTCGTTAATTAAATCCCACCATGGATTGAATCCATGTCTCTTATCGTTATCCAAACGCAAGCTCCAAATCCAGTTGATAAGGAGACTATAATTCGTGAGCTTGATGTTTCGAATAGATAGACCGCCAAGGTGCTTAGCTAAATTTACCATGTCCCGACTCACTTTGCACATGCCATAACTAGCCGTGTCGCCTCTCCGTAAAAAGTTATGCATAAGGCTTACAAGTTGGTTTTCCACTGCTATTGGGAGTTTAAAAAGGGAAAGCATGTAGATTGAAATTGAAGCAAGCACCGATTTGACCAAAATTTCCCTATTGGTGTAAGAGAGACACTTCCCTTTCCACGAAGCCAAGCGAGTCTGAAAGTTTTCAATTAATACATCCCAATTTCCACAATTTTATCGTCTATAGCTTAACGGAGTCCCAAGATACTGAATCGGAAATTTATTGATCTTGCACCCTAATTTTGCTGCACAACTTTAGACGGCTGAGTGATCCATATTGATTCCGATTAATGAACTCTTGTGAAAGTTAATCTTTAAGCAAGGGATCAATTCAAAATATCGTAAAATGCGAGAGAAAGGTTCGATAAGTGAAGCATCACCCGGTAAGAAACATATCTTGTCATCCCCGAATTGAAGTAGAGATACATCCGGTAGATCATCCTCAATTTTAAAACTCGGGAGTAAGCATTCTCGAATGCTAGTATCAAAAAGCTGCTTAAGGCTTTCTACTGCAAGAACGAAGATGAAAGGCGAAAGAGGATCCCCTTGCTTTACTCCTCTATGAATGTGAATTGGAGTACTTGGACTCCCATTAATTAAGATGAATGTGGTAGAATTGTGGCGGCAACCCCTTAACCAAGTAATCCATTTATGGGAGAAGCCCATTTTGGTCAAAACGGCGTCAATGTATGTCTGAGAGATACTATCGAAAGCCTTATGGAAGTCCAATTTAAGAACAAAACAGCCCCTACGATTATTGTGGATTGAGTGGAGTATTTCCAAAGCAACAAAAGAGCATTCATGGATATTTCAATTTTTAACAAAAGCAAATTGATTACCGGAGATCAATGAGGGAAGAACCAACTTCAACCGTGAGAAAAGTAGCTTAGTGACCACCTTATATACTCCATGAATTAAAGCAATAGGTCTGAAATTTTGAATCGAACAACTCCCCAGAACTTTTGGAATGAGCACCGTGTACGAGGATTTGATGGAATTCGGTAGGAAGCCGGAATCGTGAAAGGTTCCAAAAAGTGCAAAGAATTCCATCTTCATGAACTCCCAAGCCCTTTGATAGAAGAAATAATTGAAGCCATCCGGACTCGAGGATTTATTCTCATGGCAAGAGTAAATTGCATCCCGAATCTCCTTTTCAGAAAAAGATTCCGTTAACATGACATTGTCACTAGCCGAAATCTGATTTTAAAACCAAGCTTTTGAAGTGAAAAAGGAATAGGCCGAGGAGCTGTGAATAGTTTTGAATAGAACTCTACTATTGCAGTGGTGATTTCCCCCAAGTCGCTAGATAAAGAGCCATTTAAATCAAGGCAAGATATTCGGTTGTGCCTATATCGAGCCGAAGCAATTCTCGGGAAATAGCTCGTATTAATGTCCCAATGAAGAGACCATTTTACTCTTGATTGTTCATGGCTTATGTTGTCCAAAGTAGCTCTATTGCGGGTTAAAGCTGATTTTACCGAGAAATAAATCGATGTCGATGAGGTGTCAATTGGTCTTGTAGAAGAGCTATCTGTGAGTGATAGGAGCTGATGTTCAAGTTTACGAATATCCTCTTGAAGGTTGCCAAAATTCGCTTGGTGCCACGAACCAATAGAATTGCCTAGAAATTTCAGCCTAGAAGCAAAATCGCGACCACGGTGTTTGCTGCAAATTCTCGCCCAGCTGTCCCGAATAAAGATGGAAAAATCCTTGTGTTCCCACCAATAATTTAGTGATTTGAATGGCTTCGGGCCTATCTTGAGGTAGGCTTGTATTGGAATAAGATCGGGAAATTGTCCGATAAGGTGGTGTCCAATGTTTTTATTGATAAAGTTGGTGAATAATCCGAAATTGCACATGATATGAGAACTCTATCAATTCGGGAAAAAGACCTCGAGTTATGCCATGTATAATCACGGCCTTCCAAAGGGACATCAAGAAGCTCGCAATTGTTAACGAAGTCACGGAAGCTCAACAAGGAAGGAGATGTCAAACCATTAGATCTCTCATTTGCATGGAGCACTTCATTGAAATCACCATATACGAAAACATTCTCGAGATGTGAGATGATTGGAGTTAATTCGAGCCACACCAATCTGCTTACATTCTAATCCATTGAACCATATAAAGCAACTACATAAAACTCCATATCACTCAAGACCAAATTAAAATGAGTAATCAACCAACGAGAGGAGGATGAAAAAAAGGATCCCCGCAAAAGAACATTATTCCATGAAACTTCTTACCCTCCCAATAAACCGTCTGAGCCAATAGAATTGCAGTGGAAATAATTATGACCCTAGAAATTCTGAAATATAAACTCCAAGACTAATTCCACTCTCGTATTAACTAAAACCATAAAATGTAAATTGTACTTCTAAGAACAAGAAAACATGAATTGTTGTTTCGCAATATTAGCGATACCCCCACGACAATTCCAACAAATGAAAGACAAAGACATAAAATTAGATGATAAAACCTTGATGAAGTAGCGATTCTATGATCTCAAACTGGTTTCGATTGCTTCCATAAGCAAGGACTTCGAGCACTCCTTAAACAGCCCAAGTTTCTACCCATCAGTCCAGGTAAGGATAGCCTCATTTGGTTTGTTTGAACGCGTTTGGAGAAACAGCCGGTTCATGTTCTTGATGCCAAGTTCCGATGAGGAAGAAAATGGTTGGGTAATTGAATGATTAGATATTAGGGCACCCAAGCTACTGTCAACAGCATTAGTGTTTTGCTTGCATGGGTGGGGGTTTTCTGATACAGTGGCTGAGTTCAAGCCCACTAACTTGGAGCTGAATCTGAGTGGCGGGTCGAATGGTTGGATATCAAAACGGCTGGATTGATGTCAAGTTGATTGATCATAGAGATCAGATTAGTACCGTCAACATTGAAAGACATTCCCATCTATTCTCCTTTAAAACCGAGGCTGAACATGGAGCGGTAGAATCCGAAGATTGTGCATCCAACTCTTCACAGTTATGGCAGGCTGTGAGTTGTCTTATACGGGCATTAACACGAATAGATATATTTCCAACAGAAAAATTAATAATCGAATCAATTGATCCACACAGAATGCTCATCATGCAAGACACCACATCCATACGATTCGGTCAGCTGAAGTTGTAGTCTATTGATATTAAATTTCCCATCTTCCTTGCAATCTCTTTAACTAGATTCTCCGTGATAATGGCTGGTGGGATCCCGAGAAAATCCATGAAACATTATTATTTCTAAGGAATAAAATCTAACGAGTAAGGGTGCACTTCGGAAATGATGTCTTAGAGAGGAAGCCAATCGCCTTCTAAAAAACCATTCACTGCATCCTCCGAAAAGAATAATATCACCACTAAATCTTCACTTGCTGGTGCAATAAAATTGATCATAAAGTTCCTACTATGAATTAGAGAAAAAAGGTTCGGGATAAGATTAAGATGCCGAACTTTAGCCAAATAAGAATAGTCAATCCATTCAGCCTTCTCCACATCTTTATTCAGTTTTAACTTGATCAATTTATTTGGAGGAGCAACAACATCAGCGTAAGAACGGGAATCTCTTGATGATGGTGAAAAAGTATGTTTTGGAGCCGCATTTACTCAGACAGTCTTGGGAGGGCTATTTTCGATCACAGATCATTTATTATACCTCACAATAAAAGCCCTAAGTCTGAAATTCCCAATCGTGATCACATTTAAATGGTATAAAGCTTCGTGGATTGGGATCGATCCTCCTAAAGATAACCAAAACATTGGTTCCTTGCATTCCTCTTCTTAGCAATGTAAACATCTCCGATAACACCAAACCTAGAGAAGATTTTTTGCATGGCTGCTTTGTCATGGGAAGCTGGGAAGTTGTGGAAGTAAATTTTGGCTTGTGTGGGTTTCATTGAGGTTGCATTCGTGTAGCTGATGGATGGTTTCGGTGGTGAAAGGGCTCAGCCGAGTAAGGGACTTGATGGGGTTGGTTTGATGGTGAAGGAGGGATTGCCGACGGTAAGGGATTGGCGGCTGTGGAGCGCCGCCATTTCCAGGGTTTTAAAAATAGGTAATTACCTGATATAATGTTTTAACCAAATAGAAGTTTACATTAATGAGGTGTTAAAATAAACTATATATTTTTTAAAAAAATTTACAATAAATTATGTATTTGATTATGAATTGAAATTTTTAAAATTAAAATAATCACAAAAAAAATTAAACTATTTGATAAGTAACTCTCGATCATCATTGAAATTGTATATAATTGATTTTACCATTTTATTTGATTGTCTATTGTTAGAAATACACGGTCCGCCCATGAGCGGGTCAATCAGGTCAAAGAATTCGATCCAATTTAGTTATTTTGGCTAATTTGACAAATTATAGAACTTTATATATTTAATTGTAAATAATCAAAAGTTTAAGGACTTGATTGTAATAAATCAAATCTATTTCATGTATAAATATGAAATAGACGTGATATTCATTATGAGCATTCATTTAAGTTCATTTTCATTATTCCATTTAGTATCTCTCTCGGATTTTCATCTCACGACGAAAACATCGCAAATTGATCGTTATGGATCTTCATTGCTACAGAAGTTGTGGATATATATTCATACTCTGATACACTTTGAGAATTCGATGCGGTGTTATTCGATCTTCGGGCACGGAAAAAGGTACATATTCGAATTCGTTTCCTATTTCCAACTTCCTTCATTGGTATCATGAGCTAGTTGTTTATGTGATGATTTTATATGTATATTCTGGAATTCTGGAAATTTGATTTCTGTAAATCATTTTTGTGTTCTTCGTGAATTATGAGAGGAAATATGAAAAATTGAGAAAAAAAATCGCGTTTTTGGAGCTTTTTTTCAGTGTATATTGGTGTTTCGACGACGTTTTCGTACTTATTATATAATTTTAGTGATTACAAATGATCGAAATCATATTGGTTTTGTTTCTGTCGGAAAGTACGTGTTTACACTGTGGAAAAAGTTTCATTTTTAAATTGTTTTTGGTAAACGTAAAACTTCTGTTCATTTTTTCGTAAAATGGACCGCACCAACGGACTCGAAAGGTAGAAAAAAAGTTGAATTGCCAAAATCTGATCGCCGGAAAAAACCGGAAAGGCGACGCGTGTAGTACACGTGCCGCTAGCAGTGATCTACTCATCGACATGTGTGGTTTATGCGTTGGTGACCGAACCAGCGCACCGGTTGGCACTCCATTCCAGTGTGACACGTTCCAGGTGAGCTTGCTTTTGTGGCTTCTCCTGGTTGTCATGACAAGTATCACTTATCCGATGGTTCAAATTTGTTTTTGCTATATGTTATGCTAAATGATACCGTTTTGCCGCTAAATTGTTTCTTCCCCCCATTTTCATATTTTCTAGAAAATATAGGTGATTTTTCCTGAATTTTTTGAGGTTAAGATAATATTGTTTTCTATAGATTTTGTGTTAATAAATGTTAAAATTTATGTAAAATTAGATTCTGAATTTTGAAAATATTTTTTATTGGTTAGAAATTAATTTTGAACCTACTTGAAAATAATAATTTTTCATATGTTAATTAATTTTGATAATTATTTTCTTTATATATTTGTATTAGTTACATAAATATATTAAAAATAATATACCATTAATATCCATATTATTATATAATGGTTGAATTTAATTATAAATGTGAGGTATAATGTCATTGAATATACTTTAGAAATATATTTAGGTCTTTAAAATTATTTGTGTGATGATTATCTTAATTATACACGTGTTATATAAGTTTAATTAAGTATTCTTTAGTAATATGCTTAAATAATCAACCATTTATATAATGATTAAATTATTTTGCATTTGTTAAAATATAAAATATTACAAAATATGTTTTTGTTAATAATTAATATGATAATTAAACATTAATTTATATATGATATAAATTATATAAATATATATATTTAAGTTAATTATATATGTAATAATTGATATTGACCTTTTGACATATGTTGTAGATGGTCAATAATGATGCAAACCCCGCGTAATTCCAAACATCTATTCAGTGAAAAAGAGTTAAGAGGAACTTGAGAAAACCGGTTCTAAAAAATGTACTTATTATATTTATATATAATACATAGTGTATTATGTTAATGTATTGCATAGAGAAATGCAATTTTTGTGTGTATTAATTTTAATACTTTTTAAAACATGATTTTACAATTCTAATTTTCAATTTGTTTGAATGATCAAATTTTGTAATAATGGACATTCGGGTTCCTACAAATAATTTGATTTGTTATCACCAAGTTCGATCAAAGGAAAAGACTCAAGATCTAATGAGTTGACCTATGACGATCATTATAAACATCATAGTTGATGTTATAATAATTTTTGGATTGTAATACTTCGTGTATAACTTAATTCCAATAAGATACACATTAAGTATATCATGTGATGTTGGTTGAGAATATAAGTCATTTGTCACTTGTAAAGCATCATTGATATGTGTTTGTTTGTTTATATTTTTCAAATAACAAGTTTTTTTGCATGTTTTGTTATTGAATAGTTTTGGGATTGTTTTTATTATGCTTTGATCTAACTGATTATTTGATTTATATATCATTGTTGTTTATTTTATACTTGTTTAAAGACATATAAAATACTGAAATTCTTATAAAACTTTTAGGATTAATGTGACCTATTGAATCCCAAATTAGTATCAATAATAATGCATAATGAAGTTATCTAATACTTATCGATAAATGTCATTACTTAAGTTAACTAATTAAAGACAATAGATCCAAAATGCATTTAATGATATACCTTATAGCTAGATGAACTATAACAACAATAAAAACACATAGAATTACTATTGTACGATAAATCGAACTGAATTAAATGCAAGTGTTTTCACTTGGTGGATGATGGGGTATTAATATGTTTTTCGATACTAGGGTTGATGCTTACAAATTCTTGGAAAGTTTGTATTCAAGTCAATAATAATTAACACACAATTGCTCATATAACTAACTTAAATCCTTGTATACGTGTTTAGTCTCGCCGTTACTAATTAGAGAATATTAGTAATGACTTCTGCTATGAATTTATTTATAGCAATCTTAGATTCTTAATGGTAGTTATTAGGTTATTTGGAGGTTGAAGTTTGAGTTTGTGCTTGGGAATAATGAGTCTTCTTATACTTTGAGCAATGTTGTGCATGAGTTCAAAGAGAGTGGCATAAACCAACTCAGGTAAGACAAGAATATGTTTCCTTCATGGGGGAGGAAGAGTTCAACGACCTATATCATTTTGCTTAGTGGTATAAGTGATTTAATTGTTGCAATTCATGTAAGATAGACATGTCAAGTTTGATCACTACATTGAAAGAAGTTCTTACTAGTGGTCAGTTCTTCATTTTGAATGAGAGCATATGTGATGAACTTAACTCATTATGATAGAATTAGTTCATTTAATGTAGTTACAAGTTTCTTGGAAATGGTAGAAATTATTCTTCCGATATCTAAGATTCTTCCTAAACGCATTTGACGAGATAGTTCTTTAAGACAATAAATGCTAACTTACATTAGAACATCTAAAAGGAGAAGAAAAACAATGAAAATGAGTCTAAACCATTCGAACATAAATTAATAGATCCAAAGGCAATAAATAGTAAAATCACGAAGGAGATATGCTAAATTACTATGATAAAGACATTGTGAAATCAAGCACTAAGCCCAACCTGGTACATATAATATGTTCTAAAGTGAATTATATTGTACTATGCTCAATGTTGTTGATGGAATCATATCTTTTGTGAATTATTGATTTAAGAGCAACATGTGACATGAGTAAGACCACAATAACTTTGTGTATTTTCGACAACTTATATGAGAAATATTGAAATTTATATTGATATCAAAATGAGTTGAAGTTCTATAAATTGACACATGTAGACTATATTTGCAATGAGAGCAAATTTAATAGCTACATGATGTGTTACATTCTCACATTATTTATCAAAATTTAAATTTATGATATGGTTTACTAAATAATAGGTTCATCTTTGAATTTTTCCAATGATTAAGTTTCTTCATTCCTGAATTGTAAATTTATGAGTCTAGTTTCTTAAATAAATGGTTTTATTGTAATGAATGTGAATTAAAAATTATCAAGCAGATAATGTTTGTTTTCCATAAACTAACTTTTCTTTTGAAAGAAAATGTTAGTATATCGTATAGAGGATTGTGTCACATAAGCTACGAAGTATACATCATCTAGGCTTAATGTGATTAATAATTTATAATGATTAAATTATGACCATGTCATGAGTTCCATTTAAAGGAAATCTAACTAATACTACATTTCAAAAGGAACTAGAACTAAAATCAATTGCAACTTATTCATTCTGATATATGTTATTCAATAAACATGAAGGTAAGACATAAGCCTAATTGTTCATCACATCAAATGATGTCCATACTTGTTATGGCATCATTTACTTGATTACCCATAAATTTGAAACTTCTAGCTATCAAAAGATTTAAGAATCTATTAATACATTGATTGGATTTCATTGTAAAGCATTAGAACTAAAGTGGAAAAAGTACTTTTCAGTTACGCTTATAGTTTGAAGGGATTGAACATTCATTGTGTATTCCCTATACTCTATAAAAGAATAGAGTTCATGAAAGGAGAAATTAGATTCTTCTTCCAATGGTTAAGTATACATACTGAACTAAGTACCTTCAAAGTTTCTCTCTTCTAACCCATATGTGACATGAACTGGAAGTATATCTATTTTATCCTGGTTATGACATTAAGGGTGTATCACTTACTCCCACACTACCTTAATAACTTTGGTAAATTGGGTCCAAGAAGTAGATGGAGTGTCTATTAAGATACTCTTACATATCAAAAGGATATGTTTTTGTGGGGGAGAATGAAGATAGATCAGTTAAAATTTGAGTCATGAAATATCAATTTCTTAGCAATGAGTTCTAATATTTAGGTGTATTAGGAAAAAACATGTCATTTTATATAAGAGTCTTGAACTTAATGTTTTGAATATATCTTCAAGTGGGAGTAATTCAAATGTATTGGTTCAAAATAATCACATTAATAAGGGATCTTGTTTCATGGGGGAGCCGAGAACCCAAAGTGTTATGGGTCCAAATGGGAGCCAACATTAAGTGGGAATCAATATTTTTTTAACTCAAGTGTGATTTTAGATCATTATTATATATCTAACTTGATAGTATAAATGAGCTTTAAATGAAGAATTCCAAAATGAAGATTCGACGCCTAAGTAATAAAATAGAATATTGTTCCAACCCTGAAAATTAAATTTTTAAAGGGAGATGAATAATTGCGTGTGATGGAAGAAGAATTAAGTTAACTTGCCTAAAGGACATAAAAATATTGAGAACAAGTGGATTCTCAATGTAAAGTAAAAGCATTAGGCTTATAGTTAAGGGATACGTTCATTCAAACTGATAACAATATGTTATAAGAATATATTCTTTCCATACAAAAATTACATCTATGTGAATCATTTTAACTTTAGTAGTTGTATCTTCCTTAAAGTTACATTAAATTGGTGTATGGACCTCTATTCTCAGTGGAGAATTGTCATGAGAGATCTATATGACAAAATTAAGAGGGTTTGTCCCAAAGATTTGTAAACACGAGGGTTCTCGAATTGAATAAGGTAATTTATAATCTCATGAGGTTTTAAGGTTATGGTATACAAAATGGTAAATGAGAACCATTGTGTATATACCATACTAGTGAAAGATTGGTTATCGAGTAACTTCGAGATGTAAGTCGTGGAAAAGTTTGCATAGGTTCTAGGATCGAGATCTATATGGATGGATAAGATAATTAGTATCGTTGTCTCTGGAATCTTCCACAAAAAGAGTTTGAGAAAGATTCTTTATGTAGAATTATGAACTCATAAGTATTCAGATAACTAAGAATATGATTCTTAGCAGAAGTGTTTGTCTTGAAACTCATGTCAAGTGGGAGGATATGGAAAATATTCCATATGTAGGCATTACATATGATATATTATACCCTAGACCTAATATAACTCATGTTGTGTGTATTGAAGTAATATATTAGTTTATACTAGTAATAGAACACGAGAAGACCGTTAAGAAAATTGTAAGATACTTGTGAATGACCATTGATTATGTTCTAATGTAGTGAAACAAGGAAATAGACCTTATATAATACATATGTGCATATTAGCAAAGGCTGAAATTGAGTTTTTCTAGTTATGGTCAAAGATTTTGTTTGACAAAAGAGACTATTGAGCCTTCTTATGCTGAGTGCTCTAAACAAAATGTTGACTATTTAAAGAGATAGTCAAAGATCGATATCTAATGCGACAGACCCGAAATATAATAGTAGAAATAAGTATATCAAAATCAAGTATTCTGTTAGTTGTAGACTAAGTAACATAAGGAGAGGTCAATATGAGGTATTTATTTGCTCATTACATGCTTGTAGATTCGTTTACCAAGTGTGTCTCTGAAAGATGTATATGTGAAATATATCAAAGAGTTAAATATGCGTAGATTATATTTATTCGATTACCTCATTTATAATACCCTTCAAATTGTGAACGATATTGTGATAATATAAATACATTTTATTACTTGAGCAATGTATGTGCGTGTGTATGCTATGTACATATATTATTTTTTCATTCATAGCATGTCAGACAGAAAAGGATCCCACTCACATGGATATTTATATAGACTGGGATGAGATTGATTTTTTTAACATACTTTGTGTAGTTCGAGAACCTGTTCAAAATCGTGAATCGACTTGTTGAGTGAGTAACAAGAAAATCTCATTGTATAGAACATTGCGTACTGAATCCAAAAAGGAATCAGGTAAGAACTATGTAGTTCACATGACAATTGGTCATGTTCTGCCTGAATAGCTAAAGGTATATAGTCGAACAACGTTAAATGCTAGGGGTGCATTGTAACTGAAACCTATTATATGGTGTTAGTTGATATATATGATAAAACATACGCTCCTTTATAAGGGTAGAAAGGAAAGAACATCATGACACATTATCAAATTAGGAGAGGAACAAGTCCTTGATATAATGTGTGCTTAGCGACCATGAGATGAGAAGTTTGTATATTGTATAAGGATCTTAACTTCTCTAATATGAGACTCAGTCCATTAAACTAAAGAGCTGTTGGACCTTACCCTCTATACTATTGAGTTATCTTTGCGAAATAAGAACTAGTAAGAGAGATTTGATCAATCACCAAGAGATTATGATTAGATTCTATTTGGGAGAGATTGGTTGGTAGACCGAACTAGTTTTTTATGGAATTGATAGCTCAAAAGGAAGAATTGGCCAAATGTACGTTCACCATAGTTCTATCAGTTCACTGGTTAGCCTATTGTTACATTTGTTGTAATATAGTGAATGATGTATTAAGGCTTTTAAGATCTAAACGATGTGGAGCTGGGTGATTGTTGATCAATCTAGGGTAAAGCATATGCTGTATATATCAATGTGATATTATAGTATATACTATATATTAACTAATATGGTTGAGTACCATTTAGAATCTTTTTACTAGACCATAACGGGTGCAAGATTTTTCTGAATATTAGATGTTAATCTATTTGGTTAAGTACTACTTAGGATAGTCTTGGCAGATCCTAACAAGTGCAACACAAAGCATTCCTGATAGTATGTCGGTCGCATGACTTCACAACATACAGAAGAGTTGATAACTTTGTACGGAATGTGACCCATCAAATGCGAGTGGAAGATGTTGGAAATAACTGACCCACCCGTGAGCATGTCAATCAGGTCAAAGGATTTGATCCAATTAATTAGTTATTTGGGCTAAATTGAAAAGTTGTAGATTTTTTTATATTTAATTGTAAATGATCAAAAGTTTAAGGACTTGATTGCAATTAATCAAATCCATTTCATATATAAATATGAAATGGATGTGATGTTCATTATGAGAAATCATTTAAGTTCATTTTCATTATTCCATTCATTATCTCTTTCCCAAGTTTTCGTCTAGTGACAAAAACATAGCAAATTGATCGTTATCGATCTTCGTCAATGCAGAAGTTATGGATATATATCCATACTCCGAAAATCCGTGAGATGGATTTGACTTGGCATTCGATGCAGCATTATTCGATCTTCGAGCATGGAAAAAGGTACACATTCGAATTTGTTTCATATTTCCAATTTCCTTCATCTATCTTTAGACAATCAAATAGACAATGTTCAATATTAAATTACCTCACCCTATTAGAATAGAAGATCTATTGAACGAAGATTATTTTATCTATTATATAATTTATGTTTTAAGAAGATTAGTAAAATAAACAATCTATTATAGATGCTCTTAAACAATTATAAGAATTCAATAATGTAACAGCAAGTGAAATAATTTTATGGATTTGAAATACAATATTAATCATGGAAGAGGGATTTATAAAAAATGGGTAGAATTTGTTTAAAATTTCATGAATTTGATTAATGGAGGTGATCATGCCGATGAAGATTAAAAAATTTACAAAAGAAATTATCAGATAAATTAAAATGGTCATGGACCACTAAAGATACAGAAAATATAATAACCTTGTCCCTGAACTTTCAAAGTTTCAAATAACTACTCTCTGAACTTGTAAACTAACCTCACGAATTTGCAAAAAGTGACCAACTTGTCCTCTCATTGAAGAGAGAAAAATAATATTTTTGAAAAGTCAGACCAACCAAAATTTGACACATGACATTTAAGAGGAAAATTATTTTAGTACCTTTACAAGTTCAATGGATTATTTGAAACTGTTTTGCAAGTGAAGGAGTTATTTGAAACTTTTAATAGTTTAGAGATAAAGAGTGTTTGGGGACAAGTTCAAGGAAGTCTTGACGAATTCAATCAAAAATTTATTAAAATAATTTGTACAATGGTTTTCTGATCGTTATGAATTTTTGTAGGATTTAAATGGTTGTTTTAAAAATAAGTTTTAGTAAAATTTTTGAAGAATTTTTTTAAATTTTTTTTTACTTCTATATGTATGTGTCAATCAAGCTACTTTTATTAACATCAACTTGTTCAATGTGTTAACCTACTATTCATTTGATTTTTCGACATTTTGACACATGACACATCATTTTATTCAGAAATAATCTTAAGTTAAACTTATGCACTTTTCTAAGTTCAACAAAGAATCAAAAACCTTTTGAAAGGTTACATGTAGTGGTCAATGAGGACCAAATAGGGGGTTAGAGACGTGTTTTAGACTCATAGTCATTTAATTAAACAAAAAGGTTTCTTGATTAATAAAACAAAAATTTACAAATAAATAAGAATCTCTTCCTCTTATTTCTAATTTTGTTCATCCTCACCTGCTCATGATCTATAAATTTTTACTTCGAGGGGAAAGAAGAAATTTGTTTTTCTTTCTTATTTTCCACGAGTTTTTTTATTTCAATTTTTTAAAAAAAAAAAAATCTCATATTTTTAGTTTCTTATATGAAATAATTTGCATCCGATACACCATATAATCCTCTTCTTCAATTATGATTGTTTTACCATTTGATTGGACATTATTCATTTGTTTATAATCAATCAAAGATATTTGTGCGTAAGAGTATAAAAAATTTGACCTCTAACATAAGTGTCAAGGGGACGCCCCCTACTGATTCAAAGAGCAATATGAATCTTCCTTTTTGTATACATAGTATACACCCTGTCAAAATGCATGGATCTACCATGGTCAATTCTTGACAAAGCTTTACCACGACACCCCTCTATTTGAGCTAAGGTTGAAAACCTTTGGACCGGATATGTTTGACAGAAACCCATCAAACCGGAAGGACGGTGGGAGTTCAACGGGTTACTGATAGGCACATGACTGAGGTCCATGGTAAAATTCCGAACCCCAAGACGCATGATACATGTTGATTTCCATCTTATAGATACTATCAATTAAAGTAAGATCATTTAATATTTGCAAAACTTGTTGGTAATACGAAGTATACCAAACTTTATTATGGTTGCTGATTACGGATAACTTGACATTGATATGTGAATAAAATATTAGTTTTAAAGTTATTGTTTCTTTTATTAATAATTATATTTTTCTCTTCATGTTGTGCCTAGTTCTTATTTTGTTATTTTAATTTTGGCATGAAAATTTATTTGATATGTTGGTATCTATCAGCCATTACGTACTTTATATATACATATCTATGAAATCCTATATTTGTAAAAAGGAAATACATGTTAATAAATGATATAATAATGTCTAAGTTGTGTATAACCCAACAAAAAAAGTCCAAAAAACTATTATAGGATTCTCTTCATTAATTGATGAGTCCCATTTTTGCATGTCATTTTCTTTAACCCCACCACTAATCTCTCCAAGATTGAAAACAATAGGACTAATTAAATTATTAAACAAAATCCCCAAAATCACATACCAAATTCAACTACCATATTCAGCTTTCCCACACCAATACAAAAACTCCTTCACCATTGTTCATTTCATCAAATTCCTCCACCCAAATGGGTTTTTTCAATCCCGTTGAAGCCAAAATCAATAACCAAAATATCCTCTTTCATCCTCCAACTTTTATTGAATATCTTAAACCTCCATCATCTTCTTCTTCTTCATCATCTTTTTCGAATTCCTCATTAAATAATGAAGAATCCATTCAATGTTTACCTCTTTTAAGCAAATTAAAAGAGAAAAGATCATTGAAAGATACTGTTTTTGAAGTCAAAGAAGAGAAAGTAACGGTTGCTTTGCATATTGGATTGCCAAATGCTTCTCAAAATCAAGAAATTGAGAGAAAAGTTAAACAAGAAGAAAAACCCATAAAAAAATTAAGCTTTAACGGATGCTCTAATTTCAATTCAGAAAGCAGATTTTGGATCCCAACTCCAGCTCAGATCCTTGTTGGACCTATGCAATTTGAATGCTCTATTTGCTGCAAGACCTTCAATAGGTACAATAACATGCAGGTAATTTTTTGAATTTTTAATTGAATAATCTTGAGTTTTTTCTTACTTGAATTTTTCCTTAATTTCTTGTTACATGTTGTTACAATGATTCAAAACACAGTTGAGTGTTGTAATGTTTTTCGTGGGGACAAATAATTAAGTAAAGACAATATGTGCAGAAGTAAAAATAAATGGAAAAAGTGGGATATTTTTTGAATCAATAATTAACATAAATGATGATAATTGATGAGGAAAGTAGCTATCTATAATCCCAAAATATAACCACTCATTAACAGCTAAAAATATACATGTATTTAATGTTTGTTTTATGAGTAAGATACAAGACAAGCAGTGATGAGAAGACCAGATTCAAGTTTTTTTGTTATTCTTTCAGATAATTCTAAATAAAATTAAGGTAATTTAGAAATGCTACGAAAAACGTTAGATTTAACTAAAAAAACTCTAATGGTAAATACAAATAAATGGTGTCATGTGTATATCAAATACGAAAAATCATGCCAAATTTCACTGTAAATACATGTAATGAAAACTCTACAACAAAAACAAATACTAGCTCCCTCGAGTGTTTTTTTTTTTTAAATGTCAATATTTATTATATCTTTAAAATGATATATTAATCCTTCATGAGGTTTTATTTCATGTTAATTACCAACTTATAATTTTATTAATATTTAATTTCTTTCCTAATTAATACAAGGATAAATTAATTTTTTTTATGAAAGTTATATTAATAATCGAAAATGACATTTAAAAATTCAAAATAAAAAGTCTAAAAAACACTTAAAAACAATAAAAAAAATTAATGAATTTTTGCATTAAGATTTTCTAAAGTTGAATTTTGTCAAAATCAGCCATCTATCGAGTTTAAAAAGTTAAGATTTATTTCTTTGTGGACTCCATGAACAACAATTCAAATCTTAAACCCTTAATATTTACTTTAACATTAAGTTTACTTAATACAACTCTTTTTTTTCTTCTGAATGTAATATTCATAGTTTGTATAATATTACAGTCTCAAAGATGTACATAAACTATATTAAAGGACATATACAATCTAATGAAACTTAATTCGAGTGTTCATTAGCTTATTTAGGATTGAAACTATCCAAAATTGAATTTTCCTAATAGATATGAGTGTTCAAAATATGTGCATGATATAATTAAACTTAATTACTGCATAATCTTATAAAATGAAAGCTAATTAAAATAGAAAATAACTCAAGCAATTTGTTTTCTAATTTTTGGATACAAGACAAAAAAAACTATAAGTTGTCATTATTTGAAAATAAACTAATTAGCTATTAATGAGTCCTTTATTGCATGGGATTAATTATAGTTTATAATTCATTACTGCAAGTAATAAGCAAAGGTTACTCCATTATTAATTACTTTCTGCTATGCGAGTTAAGCTTAATTAGGAATCGAAAAGAGAGTTTTTTAAAGATAGACATCTCATAAAATTAGTACAGTAAGTGATAATAATTAAGTAATTGAAAGTGATTGAAAAAGTGGTTGCTCATTATTGTAAAAAAATTTAGATAATTAAAGATGTTGATAATGATGAAAGAAGAAATATGAACAAAATTAAATTAAACTAGTACTTTTTTGAAGAGTTATAGGGAAAAGTCATCTACTTTTAATGACTAAAAATTCTGTATAATGAAATATTAAAATTTTTTAAAATTTCTACAATTTGGAAGGTTATGTTTTTTTACTTTATTCCATTTCAGTTTCAGTTATATTTTTAGAGTTATAGTTTATATTATAATAAATACATTTATTTTTCATTTTCAATTTAGTTGAAAACAGTTCTATAAATGACAATGGTAAAAAGAGGTAAAAAATAACATCTTTTTTGAAAAAAATAATAAAAAACATACTTTCATTTAATAATTTATATATATTATAATAATATTTCAACGCCAGATTTCCTATATTTTATCATCCAAACAAACAACCCTAGATTTTCTATATTTTTAATCATCCAAACAACAACTCATAATTGGTGTGTGTCATAATTCATTCAATAGTTGTCCTCTGCATTTCAGTTAATTAGCTTTCATTTTATTAGATTACTCAACGTAACTAAATTCCTCAAGGGATTGAGAAAGTTTGAAAAATAAACTTTAGAGAACAATTTTATCTACCAACTTAACTTAGGAAAATTATGATTTAATACATATTTCTATAAATATTTTTCTCTCACTACTTCTTACTTTTTCTCTCTCTAACTTTAAAGTAAAGAATAATGTAGAAAGTCCTAGTCCTTACTCAGCATAGATTAAATACGCTTGGTGAATCACCTCTCTTTAGTCTAAGAAACTCCAATAAATGATAACATATATAAACCGTTTTACCCATAAGCTTCTGAAAAAGGTTTTTTAGCTTATGAAACTTTGTTGCCATGTTAAAAAACCACCTAACTAAGAAAACTTCAACCGAATAGTTCCGCGTTTTAACATGTCTAACATTCGAAAGTACACTATATTATTTGCAAAAAAATGCAGATGCATATGTGGGGACATGGATCCGAATTCAGAAGGGGACCGGACTCATTAAAAGGAACACAACCAGCTGCAATGTTAAGGCTCCCATGTTATTGTTGTGCACAAGGTTGCAAGAACAACATCAACCATCCAAGAGCTAAGCCATTGAAAGACTTCCGAACTCTACAAACACATTACAAGAGGAAGCATGGCTCCAAGCCATTTATGTGCCGAAGATGTGGAAAATCTTTTGCAGTTAAAGGAGACTGGAGAACCCATGAGAAGAATTGCGGCAAATTATGGTATTGTATTTGTGGTTCTGATTTCAAGCACAAAAGATCACTTAAAGATCACATTCGGTCTTTTGGTAAAGGCCATTCTCCTCATCCTTCTGTTGAAGGTTTCCAAGATGACTACAATAAGGATTGCATTAGCACTACTCCTTCTGATGCTGAAGAAGAAGAAGGTGATTTTGTTGGCTAATATATACATATATTTAGGATTAGGATTCTTAGCTTAGGGTTTCGGTTGGGTTCAAAATATCTCTAACGTATTTGGACGGGTTGAGTTCTACTCTTAACCTTTTCGATGATGCAATTTCAAAGGGATTCTAGGAAAGCATCTAGGCTAAGTCTAGAGTATAATGGTGGAGTTGAGGCAGGGTAAAAAAATGACACGGGTAAAATTGCACCAACATAGAATACGTCAAGGTTATATATAATTGGTGAAATTCTAAAATGGTCCCGACACAAATCACTTGGCCCTTGTAGTATTTATCGTATAACTGAGTCTGTCCAAATACGTTAGGAGTATATTTTGTTTCCAGTGAACCCTACAAAGGATCCTAATCCATATATGTGTGTGTGAAAAGGCCAACATATATTATAATATATATAGATATAGATGATTTCGGTTAATACAATCTGCAAATCACCCTAATTAAGGTTTGTGCTCAGTAACAAAAAATTCTCAGCAGCTAATCAACAAAGAGAGGGAAGGGTTTGTTAAGGAGCACTATTGCTTTTATTTGGTGGTGAATTTATTAGCAGATAAACAATAATAACATATTGGAGTTTGCTAAGTAGGGTTTGATTGATTGATTAAAATAAAGACAGACTTGATCAAATGGTGGTGAAGTTGATGAATTTTCTTCTACTTTTTCTTCTTACTATGATCTCATCTAATTAATTCTCCATTAATATGGAGAAAATTTGTTCGCTTCATTGCTATTTGGAATGAGTGTAATCTTATTTATTTACTATCATGTTTTTTTGTTGTTGTTTGACATTGTATTTCTTTTCTTGCAATTCATTTTAAGATATGCTTTATATTTCTTTTTCTCGTAAAAATAATTATTCAATCATTTGTGTTGCTCATTGATTATTAGCAAATTTGTGCTCTAAACACTTTCAAGATATCTTCTTGAAACTAGAGGTTAAGGATTCGAATTATGTATTGTACCCACTTCAAATTTAAAAAATATTCATACATGGAAGAATGTTAAGAATAATATGAGTATCAATAGGATCTTACCTATTAGTTAAACTTTTTGGAATCAAATGTTTGCATGATAGACTTGATTGATAACTAGCAATTATCATTTTGATAAAAACAAAGCAGGACGTTTAAGCCCTTGTTTGGCGTGTGGTTTCCCATTTTCGTAAGTATTAGTATATGATATATACACTATGTACAATATTACGGAAAACTACAAAATTGGACATTTATAATTATTTGTTTCTATGTATTATAATAATTTCATATGATGTATTACTATATTGATATTTATTATTTTTAATATTAATTACATTTATTATTATTATTATTATTATTATTATTATTTCAATAATCATTTCTAACTAATAATACGTATTATTAATCATCATAATATAATTCAAGTACATCAATTTAGTTCAACCAAAATCTATCCAGTTTAGTTTAAGTTAGTTTAATTTTAAAAAAATAGGGCTAATAAGTCATAAGTGTAATAAAAATATCCAAAACCAAAATTTAAGACATTACAACCCACATATTATAAACTACAATTTGCACAAATGATTCATATGCACATATCAAAGTTCTAGAACTTTTAGTCTTTTATTATGTAAAATACATAAATGTAATTCAAAAACGAGTTCATTAAACATACCATGAGAATATAACCCATTTCATGCCCTTTAACCAATAGTTAACTAGGGTCCAGTAATGCATACTATAACAACATATATTGAGTCGATCATATATTTATAATTAATGTCATCGTAGCATCAACCCAAATTTTCAAAAACATATGTCCAATATTTCTCTTCTGATAAAAAAGTGTGTATAGTTGTTATTTACAAAAAACAAAATACTAATTATATAATTTTTTTAGAATTACAAAATACTTTTTCATAATTGTTTTATGTATGCCCAAAAAAATCTATGGAATAAAGAACGGTTGGGTTATAATTAAAACGTGAGAGGGGTAAATTGCATGCACAGTGGAGAAGCCAGATAGTTCAATGTTAGACCTCACATTTTTAAAAAAATTGTATAGATTTGCTGGTAAAATGTATTTAGATCCCGTAAAAAAATTATTATTAGGTCTCATATTAGCTCTAAATTTATTGATTTATTTAAGAAAAATATTTTTTTAAATGAATGTTTATGTATCTTTATAGATTTATGCAACTCTATTATTTCCTTTACAATTTTACCCTGTGATAAAAAAAATATTCATTGTTATTTATAATTTTTTTATCAATTTATAATTTAATACATTTTTTTATATGATATGTATGAACATCACCGGTATAAAAAATTCTGAATTTGCCAATACGCTAGCAGTCATACACTTTACTAAACACAAACAACTAAATCAATGATTATTTTTTTATTACAAACGTTCTCAAAGCTACAAATAAATAAAGAAAAACCTCACTCATACTACAATATGTTTTTTTTTTTTTGAAAACAATATGGTTTTATGAATCAATGAATATGAAAACTTTGGGTCAATTTAGCTTGCATAACCGAACACAAAATCTTATACTATGACTTTTTGTTTCTTATTCTTTGAAGACTCAAAATATATATATATACGACAATCCTTGTCAATATTATATATTGGAGTTGAAAAATAATAGTTGTTTTTTAGGTAGGCTTGACCAACTCCAAAAGTTGAAAAAAATGAAAATGTTTTTCAAGGTTAGGGACCTCCATACACTATAATTTGTCGGAAGGTGATGCGGATGACTAATAATTTAAAAACTTATTTATATTAAGGCAAAATTACTTGCCATAAAGTTGAACTTTATATAAAAGAATTCTGGTTATTATAATCGAATAATAGTGAAGAAATAGTAAAAGAGTTTACCCTAGCCACGCAGCATAGCGATCCCGAGGCCACTATCCGACAACCGCCGCCGCCGCCGCCGCCGCCTACCCAGCCACCCTCCTCCTCCCCTTCCACCGAAGCCCCACAGTTATTGCCAAACCACCAACTGCCAACCACCTACAACCTTTGCCAACAACACCCAGCGGTATTAAACCCTAGCTCATCGAAAATTTACTTTGAAAATTTTCCAAACACCCATGATGCTGCTGCCCTTCGTTCAATCTTTGCAATTTTGGTGTTCATAGTTCAATTTATGTTCCTAGGAAGCGTAACATGAGGAACCTTAACATTGGATTTTTAACTTTCAATGGAACTTTACCCTTGCATGAAGCGCTCTACAGACTTAATGCTATTTCCATTGGAGCCATTCGTTCAAGTGCCTTTCAAGCCAATTATACTCGCAAGGAGGCAGCCATGGTTACTCCCAGACGCCATCCAATTTTGAAGCAGAAACCAGGCCTTGTGTTCCGTGAATTACCTCGAGACTCTCATTCCTATGCTACCGTGGTCTCTACTACTAAGCCGGCCTTTGATATTATGCTCGATAACTCTTTTGATCCTCCTTCTTGGGCTGATTATGCATGCATTGCTAGAGTTAAGGAGTTGGCTATTATCCAGCGTCTCCCAGAGATTGTCGAAGATAGGAATTTCTCCATGAGGTGTGTTGCGTCGTTAGGAGGAAATCAGTTGTTATTCACTTTTTATTCTGCTGAAGCGATGAATGCATTCATTGATAGTGATTGGTGTTACTTAAATGATTTATTAATTGATTTGGTGAAGTTGGACGTTAATTTTGTTCCAAAAGAATGCCTAGTCTATGTCGACTTCTTAGGCCTTCCGTTGGACAAGGTTAATTGGGATTTAGTTCAGCAATTGTGTAATTTGTTTGGTAAGCTGATTAGCATTATTTTGATTTCGTGTATCCGAATAGGTTAGATTTAATTTCTTGCCTTGTTTCGGTTCCTCATGATTATTGTGATCGTATGTTTAATTTACTATATGGCAATCGGTCCTTCCCGATCTTGGTCAAATTTAGACAAGCGGTAGAGTGTTCTACGTGTTCTAGCTGCTCTTCATTTGATTCGGGTGTATATGAACTCGAGGTGGAAGAAGAGTTGGAAGATGCATGATCATATTCACCAAGGCCATTGCTAAGCTCATGAGGCAGGAAGACAGCTCCCATGACAAGACAGTCTCCGACACCATCAAGCTCTTGGCTGAAAAATTAGCTCAGACAACTCTAGAAGAGATATTGGCTTCCAAGTCCTCCAAGGAAGCACCCTTGATCGACCAGACTGCTGCAACAATAACTCAAGACCCTCCACATGTGGAGAATGAAATATTTGAGGATGTAATTTTTAATATTTCTAGTATTTTTAATGTCAACAACTATGCTTATGAGGCGTTTTCTTGGATGAAATATGATTGTTTTGCTTACTTGTTTGATATTTTTCCAGATGGCACCATGCATTCATGTGAGCATACTCATAATGTCTTTAACATACATGACACATCATTTAATGAAATTGACTTGAGTACAAACGAGTCGCCAAAACTGGTATTGATTTCAAATGATTTGACTCCTGATGAAAAAAGAGAGATAATAAAGGTACTTAGACGCCACGTGGTATCTTTCACTTGGTCATACGATGACATGCCTGGGGTTGACAGATAAATCGCTGAGCATCAAATCCCAACCGACCTCTGGATTAGACCAGTCAAGTAGAAACTATGTTGCTTGAGAGGCGGAAAAGGTTTATGAAGAGTTGGCAAAGAAGATTGAGGCCAAATTTCTAGAAGTGGTTAACAACTTGACATGGTTGGCCAACATTATCCCAGTCGTGAAGAAAGACGGTAAGGTCAGGGTTTGCGTAGATTTCAGGGATCGAAATAAGGCCTCTCCAGAGGATGACTTCTCTCTACCCCACATCAATGTCCTAGTAAGGGCCGCTATATACTCCTTTATAGACGAATTCCCCGTTATAATCAGATTCTGATGGCCATACTTGACAAGATTAAGATAGTCTTCATCAGTGAATGGGGGGTATACTGTTATAAAGTGATTCCGTTTGGATTGAAAAATTCCGGGGCAACATACCGGAGGGTCATAACTACTCTGCTCCATGACTTGATCTATAAGGAGTTGGAAGTCTACGTCAATGACATGCTAGTTAAGTCGCATACTTGAGGAAAACATCCAGCTGTGTTGGAAAGGTTCCTAACCAAAATAGAAAAGTACAACCTACGCTTGAATCCGAAGAAGTGTGTTATTGTAGTGGCATCTGGGAAGCTTATAGGTTATATTATCAGTCATAAGGAGATCAAAATGGACCTAGATAAACGCAAAGCCATTAGAGAAATGCTCCCATCAATGACAAAAAAGGAAGTCCATTTGTTTCTAGGATACTGTAGTATGTCAGCAAGTTCATCACTAGGCTCACCATGATTTAGGAGCAGATTTTCAAGCTATTTAGAAAAGACCAACTAGTGGTCTGGAATGAGAAATGCCAAGTCGCTTTTGAAAAAATCAAGCAGCATTTGGTGAACCCATGGTTCTTCACCCACCGGTACCAGAGAAAGCATTAATCCTATACCTGGCAATCGAAGAATCATTTATTAGAGCAATGTTGATTAGAGAGCATGAGGATAAGCATGAACATGTTGTCTACTATCTAAGCAAGAAGTTGTTGGAATACGAGTCTCAGTATTCTTTGGTGGAGAAAACTTGTGCCATGATGGTTTGGATAACGAAGAAGCTGTGTCATTACTTCTAATCCTATAGAATACAGGTAGTCATTAAGATTGACCCACTCTATCCAGAAAGCTCTCACGGTGGTTGCTTCTATTATCAGTTATTAACATTGAATAAATGATAAAGAAAGTGATTAAAGGATGAGAAGTCGTAGAATTTCTTGCAAATTAAGCCCTAAACTCCGACTATGTTGAGAATTTGGAATTCCCAAATGAGCAGTTGGAAGTTGTAAATGAAGTCTAGTAAGAATGGAAAATGATTTTTGATAGAGAAATTAATTGAAACAGAGCACATCTTGGAGTCATTTTGATAACCTCACCGAACGAGGTTATACTCCTTTCAAAATGCTTGGAATTCCTAGTTAAAAATAATGGAGCTGAATATGAAGCATGTCTGTTTGGATTAGAAGTAATCTGAAAAGTAAGAGCTAAAGAAATTTTGGTAATAGGGGACTTTACCTTGGTTATCAGTAAAGTAATTGGAGAGTGGGAAATTTGAGAGGAATAGTTTCATCCTTATGTAGAGGTTGTTTGGAATGCTTCTAAGAGATTTGCAAAATGTCTATCTAGGCACGTATCAAGAGATGGAAACTAGATGATAGATGCTCTCGCTACCTTGGCATCGATGTGGAAAGGCCCTCAAAGTCAACCAATAAAATTAGTTATTCTTCAATCAGTGAAAGAACCTTTTTACTACCGACTTGTAGAGATCGAGGAAGAAAAAAGAGTATGTGGATGTTGGTACTTTAACATTGAGAGTTTCCTAATAATAGGAGAATATCTAGAAGGAGTGACAGATTTAGAGCGAACCTCCCTATGTTAGCTAGCATTACAATTTAGATTGGTCGATGGTGACTTGTTCAAGCGCACCTCCGAAGGATTATTGTTGAGATGTCTCACAGAAAAAGAAGCCTTATTGGTCATCAAGCGTATGCATGCATGAGACTATGGACCCATATAAATGGGTTGGCAGTAGCAAAGAAAATCGAAAGTCAAGGTTAATTCTAGACTACAATGGCCTTAGATTGTTTGGCTGAATTGAAGAAATTCTACGAGTGCCAGATCTACGGGGATATTAGTCATCTTCCCCCATCCGAGCTTCACAGCTTGTCTCCTCCTTGGCAATTCTCGACGTAGGCGATAAACATTATTGGTGATATTCACCCTAGCTCAACTAATGGACACTTGTTTATTGTGTTAGCAATCGACTACTCAAAATAGGTAGAAGCCGAATCCTACACCAATATTACCACAAAGAAGATGGCCAAGTTAAAAGAAAAGCATATCTTCTCACGCTGCGATATCCAGCATTACATCGTGTCTGATAATGGGGTACAGTTTCAAGGTGACACTGCAGACCTAATAGAGAAATATGGGATCGAGCACCATCATTCATCGCCTTACAAACATAAACCAACGTGACAGTGGAGCAATGAATAAGTTGATTAAGAATATTTGGAACAAAATGGTAGTCATGTACACGGATTAGGTTGATAAATTGCCATTCACAATTCGGGGGTACAAGACCAGTGTTAGAACTCCTACCAATCAGACTCCATTCTCACTAGTGTACATAATGGAGGCAGTCCTACAAGATGAAACTAAAGTGAGGTCTCTCTGGGTAGCCTTAAAAGCAAAGCTAAAGGAATCACTCTAGGAAAGGGCCATATTTGAGTAGTTGAATATGATAGATGATTAACGTTTGAAGGAATTAGACCACTTGCAAATGTACCAGCAACACATGGCTAGAGTGTATAACAATCTAGTTAAGTCCAAAAAGCAACCTTTTAAGGTGGAGGACCTGGTTCTAAAGCAAATAAAGCCCTTGAATGTATATGTCCAGGGAAAATTTGTCCCAAAGTGGGAAGGTCCCTAAGTTGTAAAGAAAGTCCTGAGAAAAGGACCTATCAAAATCATGGACATGGACGAGAATGAATTCCTCAACCCAATCATCAAGACAGGCTCAAGCGCTACCAAGTCTAGGATTAAAAGAAATAAATCAATAAAAGCAACACTAATAAAAAAAGAATTATATGAAGAGTTAGTTTGAAGCTGGCAATTGGCTAGTTGGCAATAATCAAGACCTTTGTTTATAAAAAATGAAAATGAAAGTCTGCTAAGTTAAAAAACTGAAATGGTTAACTCAGGAAAAAATTAGGACTATGAGAGAAAACAGGGAGGGTATCAAGTAGAAAAAAAATCTATCTATGTTGATAGCATGAGTCATATCATAGGAAATTGTTGTATCCCTGTTAAAATCACCAATGAAATGTCATTTCTATACACATGCATACAACTAATAGAATATCACAAGTAAACTCACGTAGTGTTGTTCCAATAAAAAAGAAAAAGTTTTGATAAGTCTCATACAGTCAAGGAAAAGACAAATATATTTAATAGATCTATGCTTCGATAATAGAATCTATGCAAAAGTCAAACACATAAACTAGAATAATGTAAAGTCAAAGTTTAGAATAGATAGAATAAGTGCATATCGACAAGGGATCTATGGGTGCCAATCATGCCACCTAGTGTGCTTCCTTAAAGTGCAAGGGAGGGGGTCCAGGCCATCCTCGTCTCTCTCCCATTCACACGATATAGAATAATGCAAATCTATACTTAGAAGGCTCCTGATCTTGCTTAGGCACTTGCGATAGTACTCATCAGACTTAGTGGTCTCTGGGGCTCTATGGTCCAAAGCAAGAAAGTCAGCCCGAACCCAACGCCCTCGAATCGCATCTGGTGTACTAGGTTCGAACTCATGAAACTAAGTCAAATAGAACATCTTGGGGACTCTCTGCCATAGCCCATTGCCTACATAAGTGAGAAGGAGAGTAGGAATTAAGGTCAAACAAACCTAGCAGTAGCATGCCATGGTCATGCATGCATGTAGCCACAAATGGAATCTCCCACCAAGGACTAAACTAGTAAATATTAGAAGCCTAGTAAGGGCGTAGAATCTTGACCCAAGTCTCCTCACCCAGTGTGTGATGGTCCCCCTTGACAAATCCTCTAAGGCCATAATGTGAAGGAAGATATCATGCTCCCAAGAGAGGGTTGGTGGTTAAGCGAAGCTTCTCCATAAGCCATACATTCAAAAATTTCATTCAAATGGGAAAGTGAAACGTCGAGTGGATTTACCTCAAACAGAGTGAAATAGTTATCCAATAAGTCTGAGTTAACCGTGGCAACATCCATGTGAACCAGGTTTTCCACTGAAGCCAAATCCGTAGGGGAGAGACCCGTGGAGAGTGGTTCAATGACAGACAAAAGCAAAAAGGTGCGATTAATCCAACATTGCAAATAAACTCTAAAATGAGAAGAACATACACCATGGAAGGCCAATCAATGTCCAATCTTGGTGTAGTCTCACACCACTGAAGGACAATGCCAGCTCGAAACTTTCTAATGTCGGGAGGATGAGAAAAAAAGCGCTCGGTGGAATCTGGATTCCACATCCCTCTCAGCCTATCCTCGGCTTCGAATTGGAATGCAGGGAATGCAAAAGAAAGCCTGTCAGGAAACGTGAAGCCTTAACATAGCATGATACTCCTTGACCAAGGGGTAAATCCTGAGGTTGACAAACCAGAAGACATGATTGGCCGGATTCCAGAATCTCGAAGAAACATAAACAAAGGCCGTATGCACAGGCCTAAAAGAGAGGTACTAGAGGCCTCGTAGTCTGAATCTCTCGAGCCTTAGCCAATTTAGCTTCCGAAATGTGTAAAGGAAAGCTCTAAGTTGCTCATTTTGCATTGCCATCAATAAGCTAAAAAAGATGTCCTAAACTAGAGCTACCTACATGTATTTGAAAAAACATTTGCACATTAAATTCATTCACATTTAACATGCAAACATAAGCATTCACAACAAGCAAACGTTGAAATTCATAGACAAGGAAGGTCCCAGCAAGCAATGACCCAGATCATAGTAGCCAAGGTCAGGTATTCAATAATCAAGAATTACAAGTTCTATAATAAAAGTGACATGCATGCCGCCAGAAGTTAAAAGTAAAGAAGGATGAAGCTCATAAGCAATAATCACCTATACATCATCTCCGTCCATCATCTCATCCTCAGTGGGCTAGGTGATGTTATTCTTGCTGTGCTTGTAACCCCCAATTCCTCCATATCCGAGAACCAGAACCATGATAAAAAAAGGCCTATTGTGAGCAGGCGAAACGGAGCGGTGGGCCGAGAGCGCGCGGAGGTTCATAGGCGTGGTCCACCGGGGTGTTTTGAAAAAGAAGGAAGAAAAGCACTGGGTCTGGAACCCGAAAAAAAGGTTAAAAAGAGAAAAAGGCGAAAACGTTTAAGATCGGTTCGAACCCGAATCCGCGTCTCTCAGTGTGGAGTCGCCACCTGGATTAGCTCTTTCCAGGAATTAGAGTCCTGTGAGGCTTAAGGTCCGGGGGATGGCCCATCAAGACACAGAGATTCGGGTCAGGGATAAGTTGCTTATTTCTTAAGTGATCACAATATATTACATCTACAGAAAACCATTTTCTTTTAATTGTGCATATTCGCACTTATGTCATTTTTGGAGTTAAATGCATGATTCACGTATTGCGAAATGATAAAACCTTCACAAAAATGGAAAAATAAATCATCCACAAAAACAGTAAGTAAATGCGGAAAGTAAATGCGGAAGATAAAATTACAAGGCTTAAAAAAATCGGGGGATGCAACCACCCGCTACCTTATTAATTACATTTTCTGTAATATGTGCAATACCCGAAGGAAAATAAATCTTAAACATACATCTAACCTGCATCCACAAAGGTTAGCACAAGGGATATATCAAGTATGCTCGATTTGATTTTGGTGAGGCCCGTGTGGCCTAATTAAAACATCGGCGATTTAAAGTTGTTAATTTAAATAAAAACAGTTCATTTTTATTTACATGTATGTTGGTCAATTTTATTAGTGAAAATGAACGCATGGAAAATAGTGAGGTCTGTTATCCGGGAGTATGTTTTAATTCCCTTCGTTGGGGTATTCTAATGCAGAAGTTAAAAAGAAATAAAAGAAGAAGAAGGAGAATTACAACATTTATTTACAATAAAAAAAAATAACTCCTAGGTTAAAAATAAAAATTAAAAAGGAAAGAAGATGAACATGGGTTTTGCAGTTCTAAGAACTCAGAGGCTTTACCCTTTTGGCGTGAACCCACTTCGGCGTGTCCGTTAGATCCCCGGGAGCGTTCCTCGTTTGTTTTTGTAGTTTAGGTGATTTAGTGTGAAAAGGTTGATATAAAAATCCAAAAATATCCGTTTAATTCTTGGATTTTTAATGTAACTTAATTGAAAAAAAGATTGTTTTGTTGGAAAATAAAGTGTTTATTTATCTAAAAGATAATCAGACTCGGGTTCTAAATTGGTTTTAGAGCCGAGAATATCTGAGGATTTAAGAAGAAAAGATGAAGAAATTTGATTTCAAAGATGAAGAAATTTGGGATCCGAAAGTGTTTCTTGATCCGATAAAAAAAGTTAGAAGAAAGTAATAAAAAACGTTTTTAATTTTTGTTCTAAAAGAGAGGAATTTTCTCTCTAAATTTTCCCCATCCTTCTGTACTGAAAAAGACCCGACTATTTATAGAAGAAAAAAAGTCCCGAAAAATCCAAAACAAAGAGCCTCGCACACGAGGGGTCTCGCTTGCGAGACTCCCTCACGAGGCCTCGCGGGGTCTCCCGCGAGGCTCCCTCGCGAGGGCCGCGAGGGACCCTCGCGGGAATCCCCGTGAGGGTCGCCTAAGACCCTCGCAGGGAGGCCCCGGGGGGGGGGCTAGGGGGCCTCGCGGGAAATCCCGCGAGGGG
>CATIWQ010055152.1:0-22185 GCA_949673415.1 Euphorbia schlechtendalii | reverse complement strand
CATTTTCGGTTTTATGCATATTGTAGGCGTTTTTTGAGATTTAGGGGTTGTTAGATTTTGGCATTTTTTATATGTTCTCATCGGAAACGGGCCAACGATCCAAATTCACAGCTAAGCTTTGAGTTCCGTCGCTTTTCTGCCAAAAATCATCGTTTAGGCCTTCAATTTTACGATTTTCTGATTTTAGGGACCTAATTGCAATTTTTTAAAAGTTTCTGTGCTTGCCTTTTAATTCTGGGCTTTTAACAGGAGTTTTCTTAACTTATTTATAAAAGAAACACAATGTCAATTTTAATTTTTGTTCTCAATTAATTTTTCAATTTGATTTTAACAATGACATCACTGTTATTTATTAGTTGAATTGTGATTATTGGTATTGAATATGGATTTTGCCAAATTTCATTACTGTTAGTTTTTATGTGTTTACGGGCCAACGATCCAAAGTCACTACGGTGTGAACTCAGTCGCTTTTCAATCGTTGAAGTTGCAATTTATTCATAATTTGATTATTAATTTATCGTTTCGAAGTTTTTCATAGACCGCTCAGTTTAGGCCTTTTAGAAAGTAGAATTTTTTAACAAATTTTTATCATTTTCAGTTTAACCATGTTTCGAACCGAACCGAACCAAACCAAAATTTTTCAATTCGGTTCGATTTTCTGTTCTCACTTTTTTAGATTTTCAACTTTCAGTTCGGTTCGGTTCGGTTTTCGAACCGAACCGAATTTTGCTCTCCCCTAGATAAAACATCAGGCGCACAAGTCTATTCCGATCCACTGTATTATGTCGGTATTAAAATAATTCTAACGTATTGTTTCACATAAGACTAGGAAATGGATAGGCTATTTCCAATTCGTCTTTTACATATGATCAGGAAATGGAAGGATCGACCTCGTTTTCTTAACGAAGTATATATTTTCATGAACAAACTGCCCCGAGTATAAAGATCATAGTATTAATATAACAGAATAATCCAGTATCAGAACATGGAAAGTTTGTAAGCTTTTTTTGCCTATTCGGATATAGTAAGGGTCTACTAGAACCAATATACTGTTCTGTACAATACAAACACAGAGTATATACAAAGAACAACAAATCACCATTAAATGATATATAAGATTGTCATGAACTATGACAATGAATCAGTGGTCAATTTTTCCACCCAACCACCCCGCTAGCCGCTGGTGCAGTGCTGGAGGCAGTCGCAAGTCCGTGTTGGCGTTGACCATGGCCGTATATCTTGTCATACATGCGCTGAATCTCTTCCCTGCATTCAACCAATGATTTGTCAGGTATTGCCGGAGTAAGCTCCACCACGTCCCCCATCTTTAGCATGCAAGTCGGATCCTTTAGTGGTTTGTGGTTCAGTCTTGGCCTCAGTTCTTCCTTAACCGGGAACCCGTGAAGAGACCATCTTGAACTTCCCCACCCAGTTCTTTCCAGCAAATCCATAACCGTCGAATTAGCAGGGAACTCTTGCACTGACATCTGCAACAATTCACAAACCACACATCAGCAAGGCTCTACAATTGTACATCTTCACCACCTAAATTTGGCACAAGTGCATATTGCCCCGATGAAATTTTGAAAATTTCTCTCAGCCCCTCCTGAACTTGGTAAAAGTGTTCAATGCCACGTGTCAGGTTATTCTTAGTTTGACTTTTCAAATATGTCATTTTCTCTTTCCAATCAAAGCTGACAACTGGCATTCGGGGGCAAAATGATACTTTTTACCAAGTTCAAGGGCATAATGATAAACTTTTGCCAAGTTCGAGGGGCCTAAAAGAAACTTTCAAAAATTCAAGGGGGCAGTAAGTCATTTGTGCCAAGTTTGGGGGGTAAAAGATGCATTCAACCTTCTACAATTAAACTGAACACAAGGAAAATGGAAGGGGAAACAAACCTTGTCGTTCTCAATCATGATAATGAACACAGGTCCATCGTTGTCACAGTCAGGCTTGTAAGAATAAGGGCAACCATCCGCATGAGTAGGGAACTCACAAGGGGACTTTCTAGAATCATCCAAGCCGATAGAAGACCGTTCCTTGCTCATTGCCTCACACTGCCACGAGAGAATCCATCGTGCATACTCGACCATTTGAAGAACAAACGATGAATGCTTGCAATCATGTTCCTTGTATCTCCAATGAGCAGCGAACCCATATTCGGCTTGCAAATGCATGTCCTTTGTTCGGATTTGGACCTCAAATGGCGCTGTGCCTTCCGCCCTAACGACAGTATGCAGAGATTGATACCTGAAAATCCATACTTACCCAAATTAGGGTCAAGGGAAAAAAATCAACCAATTCAATTTCTTGCTACTAACAAAGTCAAACCATACCCATTGCACTTGGGGTGACTTATGTAATCTTTAAATTTTCTGGGTACTTCAGACCATAATCGATGAACAACTTTTAGTGCCCTATAGCAGTCTTCTTTGTTTTCAACAATCAGGCGTAACCCATGAATATCGTGGATCTCGTCCATATTCAGCTTCTTCCTGCAAAAGATTTTTTTAAGCCAGCAGACATTGTCATGAAATTCATTCTACAGATTTGTTCAGTTTATTATTGAAGGCTTCATGCATCAATAGCTACCCAAACTTTTCAAATGACCTCTGTAGCTTCCTAAACTTTCAAAAAGCACACCACTTTACTCTGAACGTCACATATCAGCTTTTAGTTGATTGATTTGACTTATCAAAGGTGTCATTTTTCTGATTTTCTCTCTCTAATCAGATGCAGACATGTGATGACAGGAGGGAGCAAAGTAGTGCACTTATGAATCGCCTTAAAAGTTTAGGGGGCAACAAGTCCAGATACCCAGTGATGCATTAAGCCATTATTGAAACATTATGCACTACAAAGTGAGAGAGAACTTACTTCAACATTTTACAATGTATGCTGTATAAGCTTTTATGCCTTCCATAAAGATCATGGTACGGCATGCCATCTTCCTCGAGAGCTTTTTCCAATTTCTTCGAAGCAGAAGCTATCTTTGCTTCATCGAAAGACTCCACGAGTTTAGACGACAAGTCTCTATGCTGCTCTGGGTTAAGATACTTGAAGCACAAATTCTCCAACTGTTCTTTCCAACTCGAGATTCCTAAACGATTTGCCAACGGAACGAATATCTCTAAGGTTTCCTTGGCGAATCTTTGCTGCTTGATCAGTGGTAACGCATCAAGTGTCATCATGTTATGCAACCGATCTGCTAGTTTTATCAGCACAGCCCTAGCATCTGCCATGGCAAGGAACATGGTATGCAACCGATCTGCTTCAGTGGTCTTGTCTGCTGTGTTGTTATCGCGTGCAAGCTTACTCAAGTGACTAAGCTTGGAAACCTAAATTTTGATTACAAATAGAATGCGATTAGGAGCTTCAAATACACCAGATCAAAACAAACGCATCGAAGAATATGAACCTAAGAAGGATAGACAAGGACACTGCTGAAAAGTTAAAGTTAAAGTCCTAAAATGCAAGAAATTTGACATATATGACAAAATGAGCTTCTACTGTAAAGTTAAAATTTTGAACTGATTAATACCAATACAATAAAAGTGAACTTACCAAGAATTGTGAGCTAATTGACACAACTTCTTATCAAGCTAAGATTCATAATTAAAACATTGACAATCAAAACACAGCTAATTTACTTGTCTCACTGAACATTATGATTCTATTGCAAAGAATGAAACAACCAGATCAGACAACCACAAACCAACATTTGAATCCATTATAACCAGATATGAGATTCTTACCCCTTCCACCAAATCGGCAACCCCGGCTCCAAATGCCTTGAAAATATAATCATAGCATATAAAACCATCATCAAGGGTGTCATGCAAGAGTCCTGCTGCAACTACTGTGGAATTAGCCCCAATCATCGCAAGCAAAACCGCAGTCTCCACACAATGCTGCAGATAAGGATCCCCACTTGCCCGCATCTGGGGAATTCAAAAGATCAAATCTTTATAACAAAATTCAGTCAAATCAACACTCAAATGACCTCCATACAAACCCTTACCTGTCCTCTATGTGCTTTCTCAGCCTCGTAGAAAGCTTTGATAACGAAATCTTCTCTGAAGATTTTGTGCCTCAATTGGGCTTTTAAAAGCGGTTCTTTGGCATATGGTTCATCAGTAGCCTCCACGAAACTGTCCTCCATGTTGAATGTCAACTCATCCACAGCAACAGATGAAAAACCCAAATCAGTTTCAGAACTAGCAACCTCAAAAGTTGGGGAATCATAATTAACATAAGATCCTATGGCATGTCTCACGAATCCATTGAACAAACCACCAGCCCCGCTGCGAATCGAGCCATTAATAGAGCTCTGAAAGCCCACATCAGAACTCCTTTCACGAGAAATCCTCATAGGAGGACTAGTAGAACATGAGATTGGACCTTTTAACACTGAAATCGGACTCTGATCCTTCTTCAGAGAAGATCCACCGATACATTTACTCTGTGAATACCTGAATGAACTGCTCAATTCCTTCAAATCCTCTCCTCTATCATGCCGTAGAGGCCCCAGATCTTCTCTATCCCCTGAAAATGAAGCGTGCTTCGTTGCTGAAGACGAAAACAAGCTCGACAAGCCGCCCACTGCTGATTTCTGCGAGCTGGACGAAGTTGTCGACGAAGATCTAGGGTTCAATTCAAAATCGAAATTAGAATGGCCATTGATTTGGCACGGATGTGGCGCTGAACAAACGCTGCTAGGAGGGCTCGCGTACAAAGCTATTGTCGAAACAGCCATGAGTCAAATCAAAACCAGATTTGGATTCAGATCACAAACCCAAATACCACCAAATGAAATCAAAGGTTTGCTTGTACGAAATCTTAACAAA
This sequence comes from Euphorbia schlechtendalii, assembly GCA_949673415.1. Lineage (NCBI taxonomy): Eukaryota > Viridiplantae > Streptophyta > Magnoliopsida > Malpighiales > Euphorbiaceae > Euphorbia > Euphorbia schlechtendalii. The sequence goes on along the minus strand of CATIWQ010055152.1, from coordinate 17,334 downwards.
TACCCACTGAATTTCCCGTTTCTCTGTCAATTCCCAGATTAAATTGAAATCGATTGTCAAAATTCAAATCCTAGGTACCCCAATACAGTATTACAGTAACAAGCAAAGGAATAAAAGATTCCGGAGAATTTCTGATGTTTTTAAGCTATAAAAAGGAAGAAAAGGAGCTACCTTATAAACGAAGATTTCCAAATCTGACTTTGAAAAACGAAGGCAGAAATTGAGAAGACTAAAGAGAATTTACAGAAATTAAACCTATAACTGAAGGAAAAAAGAGTCAAAGACGAATAGATTTTGTACAGAAAGAGAGGGGAAGTGTCAGGATTGAGAAAAGAGGCTTCGAATTGATTTTGTATTGCAATCTCTTTCGTTCTCTCTAGAGCCCTCTGCTCTTAATTGCTCGGCGGCCGTGGAAAGATACAGTGAAATTACTTTATTATCCTTGTCCTGTAAACAGAAATAACTGTATAATTATGCAACTGTATTTTTCTTATATTAGACGTTGTGAAATTGTTCAAAAAGGGTTGTGCTAACGTTGAATTTTGAAATGTGACAGATAGTTTCATGTGGTTGTTTAAAAATCGTCACTTTACCCATTTTGCTGACCTGGCTTGTTACGTAAATGACCATCAAAATACATGCGCGTAAAGTATGTTGATGAAATAGAAAATGAATACAAAAAATCCATAACATTCGTATTCTTACAATTCAAAATCTTTAATATATGTTCTTCGTCTTCTTCAAAACTTCATCTCTATTCTAAATTTTTCTTCAATTAATTATAATATTGTATCGATTCTTGGTCCGTCGTGTTCATCTTTTTGTTTTTGAAGCCGATATTTTTACGAGAGGGTAAAGTGACACGTTTTAGACAAGTACAGGAGGCTGTCTTTCATATTTGAAAGCTCAGGGTGGCAACAGCTCTTTTTTGATAAGTTTCGGGGCATTAAGCCAAGATAATTTCACTTGGAACAATTTTACTGTGGATAAGTCTGGTTAGTTATTATTTTTTCTGATTAGTAATAGTGGTCTTGGAGGTTTTGTTGATAAGTTGGATGAGCGAAAATGATTGTTTATTACTTAGAGTTAAATACTTATTTTCAATGTTAAAATGATTGATAAATTTTAAGGTGAATTCGTTTTAACATAATTGCTTTTATTTTTTATTTAATGATTATTTAATCAAATTTCATATCATTAATTCAATTGTTTTGAAATATTAAAAATCGTAAATTGTTAAAACAACAAGGTATAAAATGAAAAACAAAATCCAACATGAATTGATTAAGAAAATAAATATCATCACATAAGGTCGATAAATATTATTTATATAAAAAAATAATAACTATAAAAAGAATAATAATTAGAATTATTTTATGATAAAATGATGTACTGGCTAAAATTTAAAAAATTCTAACTTCAATTATATTTTTGGCAAACTACTTTTGACATACAAATAAATAACCATCATTCACTAGCACTCACACTTTTTTTTTGATAAATTATCTGCAAAAGGAAATATAAAACATATGTGCTGTTTTTGACTTGGCCAACGATTGTTATAAATCACTACATTGCTAAACCCTTGTAAGGAGTTTTTCTTCTATACTTGAATACGGTTTCATATGCAATCCTTGTAACTTATGAATGCTGAAATTGATTAAATATCAGAGTTCAGTTTCACAATTGAACGGCAGCGTATATAGTCTAATACAAACTCAAAGTGAATATAAACTTTAACTAAAATGCGAACTTGATTATATAATTTACAATAAAATAATTGGTTCACAAATTAAATTTTAATTTGAAAGTTTTTGAGATTGTCATTCACTTATTAATTAAAAGTATATAAAAAGAGAATTTATATGGAAAAGTAATTTAACATTGTTTTAGAATAATAATGTACATATATTTTTTTAATGAATGGATTTAACATTTATTGGTACGAGCTATGATGATTTTTTAATTGAACAAAATTAATTTTACTTTGCATCTTATCATTAATAAATCAATCATCACGCTATTAATCTAATAAAGATTTTATTTTTAATGAAATTATCGTAAAACTTATTACATTATTAATATACACCTTTTTTAAAAAACATCCGGAGAAACATTATGTCCCTTCATCGGAAAAATGTTAGAATTGGTGAAAATTTCGGAACGTTCATCCCAACTAGGTTGATGCGAAACGCTTGCCTACTCTTTTCATTAAAAATCAATTTACAAAGTTCTCCAAGAGAGAACACAGTTATGTACAATTACGTAAATTGTTTGGATGAGCGACAACATCACTCATATCAAACGATCATATCAAACGAAAGCATAATTCTATTACATAAAAATAAAAAGTGACAATGATAATAACTTGCTAAAAGCAAGTCTTCGTTCCTTCGATCATCCTCAAATATCTTCTTGTTTCGTCGTCTCCAAATGTTCCAAGCTATGAAAAATCACAGTGACGTAAAAAACTCTCGAATAGTCCCCCTCGAAAGAGAGACCACCAAGCTATCAAGAATTCATATCCCGATTCAGGGATTATCACCACAAGACCAAGAAGTCGGAATAAATCGTACCAAACACTCCGGGCACTCGAACAATGGAAAAGAGCACGGTCCATGGATTCCAATTCATCACAAAACGGACATTTCGCTTCATCTATGCATCCTCTCCATAGCAAGAAAATATTCGATGGTAGTCTTTTGTTGAAAACTAACCAACCAAAGAATTTAATTTTTGAAATTAATCTCGAACGCCATATAATATCAAAATCAACCCTGGATCGATGATTCCTTGATCTGTAGACACACGAAACAAAACTTCCAGCCGAAAACTCCATGGAACCACCACCTCGCCACAAAAACATGTCGTCAACCCCGTCACTCAATCTGGGCAGCAGCTCGACCGAAACAGCAACCCCCCTCAAAAATCATTGATTTGATTGAACGATCTACTCTCAAATTTGCATACAACGATTACGACTCGAAATCCTAAGGTTACGCTTCCAAAAAGACCTTGAAAAGAGAGCTGACACAAACATCGTTAAACATTCATGTGCTACCTTATTAATATACACTTACATTAATCTTTATATTGCTTTTTATTCTTTCATGAGTTTATGAAACTAATTATATATTCTGGAATATATATTTGTATTTTTTTAGTTGAAACATTATAATTATCATTTTTTTATTCCCACTAGGAAGATTATAGGCTCCACATCCACATGTTGATATTTTAAATAATTAATTCATTGAATTTTGGTATTCTATTTTTTGGTTTATTAGGCAATTTGGATTTCGAAATAGAATCAATTTGTGGATGAGGAATCCATTGAATCTGTAAAAAATCTTTGATTTTTTCTAATAACTTCCACACATGCCAACAGCCACAAACTTACAAGTTATACAGTAAGACTCTGGGTTTCCAGCAAGTCACTCCTTCATCCATTTCATCAGGAATTGATGATCTTTTAACAATACATTCTAAGGGATGGCTAGTCCAAAGATGTTGAACAACAAAGTTTGCTTTTTCCAAAACACTACCATTATGGAAATGACGGGGTCTTTATTTAGAGCTCTCCGATCGTGCCCTCTTCTCGCTCGACGACCTTTCCCACCCCATCGGAAGAACTGAATTCTATAATAAAAAAACACGATGAAATATACCTTAGAGCTGTAGCCAGGGTTGATCATCTTATTTCGAAATTAGAAAAAGTAGATCATCGAAATTTATTTTCGATGTTTCACCTGTTTTACATAATCAGAGAATAATAATTATAAACTTGTATTTAATTGTTGTTTATCATTGTTGTTGACTGTATTAAAATTGTTGATTAACCTTTATCTTCAAACAATTAAAAACAATTATTTTATATATGTCAGTATACACTTGAGAAACTGATATTTAATGTAAAAAGTAGAATACTCATGTGTTAGAGCACAAAAAACAATACTTATTTTACATTATTGGTATATTTGAATAAATTTTAAATTGCATACCTAGTTACTTTATCGAAGATTTTATACCTTCAAGCATTAAGGCTGGAAGCACTAATTCAAGATTTGGATAGGATATATTCACATGGACGATAGTTAAGTGGCAGCTTATTCTTTGATTATAATAAATTATTAATAAATTTTTACACTTTAACTCAGATTTATGGAATATTATTTAAAAAAAGAAAGATTTATGGAATATTTTGTACAACTATGAAGTCGTGTACTCTTACAACATTACTAATGAGATTGCTTTAATCCGTTTATTCCATTTGCTATTAATAATCCAGCAATTTTGTTCCAAAACAATTTGAAAGGATATTAATTTGTATTTTATAAAAACAATATTTATTAATTTTGTTATGATATATAACAATTATAATTTGGATATTGGAACTTCTTAAAATAAAAATATTTTAACTAAAAACAACAAATTACTTTTGAGGTTCAAGTAATCACAATCAAAATATTCTCTCTCTTCGTTAAGGTGTGTCAACTTATGGTATTAGCATGTTGTTTTTAATAGTATATCATATAATTTTTTTGAATTTTTGAAAGTCCATATTTTATAATTTGTACTACAATGATCCTTAAATAATCACTGAAAATCATTTCTTATGACGTATAAAGCCTGTGCCTTGACCCTTTTTCAGTCCCATCTCAATTAGAGGGTGTTTCTCTGAATTTAAAAGTTAATCAAACTTGCTTAAAAGTAGAATTTTAAATTAAAAGTTAGTTAGTTTAGTGTTTTTTTAAAATTTTTTCAACTTAAAAAAATTACTTTTAAGTAAAAAGTAAGAAATAGATAATACTTACTTTTAAAAAGTGACTTTTTTTCAAATCTACTTTTTGATCAAACAAATTACAATATTACTCCTATATTATATTCAAAACCAAATACCCTTTTATAAAAACATATATTTTATAGTCTTTTCAAGATTCAACAATTTAAAAGTAATTTAAAATTCAATTTTGAGAAACACTTTTAATGACTTAAAAATCATTGTACAGAAACACTTAACTACTTATTTTTTAAACTTCTTAAAAGTTAAAAAAACACTTTTAGATTATAAATCACAAATCATAAGTTTAGAGAAACATCACATACTGAGTATGAGTTTCAATTACTACTAAAACAAAATAGCTGTCTTTTCATTTTCCAAGATTAATGAAAAAAATTTATGTTTCAGTTGACTTGACCACATAATTAGTTTTGGCTTTTGGATCTCAAAATTCAAATTAAAATTTATTGCTTCTAATTTATGTTCTATTTTATATCTTCTATACAATTTTTAACACAATCTCAATGTTTTGTTTTCTCAAAATTCAAATTACAATGTATTGTATCTAATATGTTTGCTAGCCAAACTATACATAATAACATATTTGATAGATATATATTTATATATAAAAAGTATGTCTATACAAACTAGTCTAACCGGTTCATCAATATCAAATTTAAGTAACACTATAATTAGCAATAGTTTTGACATTTGCACACAAAACAAGTTTCATAGCCGTGTAGTGAGATAATATTGTAGTAAAAAAGCTTGGAATAAAAAGGAAACATAATAGAAAAAGTTTTAATTGGGAAAAGAATGAAGAGGGTAAAATGGAGAATTAAGAGAAGGATGATAAGTGACTCCAATCTACTCCACCACCACCTTCTGGAGGGTCTCTATCTCTCTCGTTGGAATCTTTAATTGAATTTTGTCTGTTTCATTTAACTTCCACGAAATTGGTAAGTTTGCCACGTGGCATTCATACATGCACGACATATAGCCACTTGGTCAGCTCACTAGTCCAACGTTACAGCTGTTAGTGCGGGTTTTGTCCTGGTACGATGACCGCAATATAATGCTCGCTACATGACAAAATTGAGCAAATGATTTAATTTAAAAAATAATTCTTATGGTAGTGTTCAATTCTATGCTTTATAGCTATTCGAAGTTGAACCTTCGATAAACATGGTGATGCTTGCCTTTTATTTAGTTTTAATTTGTCAATTTGAAAGAAGCTTCTAAATGACAGGGCAAACACAACTAGTTTAATCGAACACATTATTCTTAAAATAAATTATCTTTTTGAACTCGAGCTTGATAAACATTTAGCTCTACACACAATAAAGAATTGATAAATTGACAGTGGGAACAAAGTCACTATCATAAGATTAGATTTCTCTATGTGAAATTTCTATGTTTTCAATTACTCTCTTTGCTTAATCATTATTTGAACACTGTTCAAATTGCTCTTTTGACGAAATATAAAAAAGATTAAAAGTTAACTATGCATTACATATTTTTCAAAAAAACGAGAGGGCTTAAAATGGAAGCAAGTTAATGAAAGGGAAGGAATCAATTAAAGTTATGCTATTTTAACTTGCATGTTATCACTTTTCCTCTTATTATTAAGGTTCAAGGTGCAAAGTTTTGAATTTGATAAAATATCTTATTTAATATAAAATGTTCTTTTTTATTCAATGAAAAAACTTAAGATAACATGCTTTTAATTTTTTCTTTAAATATCTTGATTTCTTAACAACTTATATTTTTAAATGTTACGATTGTTCATAAAAAGATTGTTTTGATTAATTTGAAAACGATGTAAACACTAATGCATGGAGCACATCACACTAATAAAGAGTGTATTTAACGATTGTCCCAAATATGTGAATAATAGGAACTATACTTTATTACATATCAGTAATTGATTTTGTAGATTGAACACGTGATATATTAGTCAAATAAAGACAAATTTGTTGTTACTTCAAAACATTTATTTGGAAAAAACAACAACTAATACCAATAAAAAAACCATTTACCACAATCAAATAGTACTATTATATATCTATAATTAATCAAGGCAACAAGCTCTAAGATTCATGTGCATGAAGGCAAATTGCAAGGAGAGTTTTGTTGAAAAGTGCAAGCCATATGCATGCACGAATTTGGCACATTAAGACTTCCTCCTGCGCATCACCCTTCTACCATTCTACAATTTTCTCCTTTTTTTTTAAAAAAAAACCTCTTATTTTTATAACCATTTTACTGTATTTTTACAATAGATCTGAGATTTTCTTTTGACGAATGTCGTATAATTTATTTAAAAATATACAAATGATTACCATGCTGAAAATTAAAGTTCAATACATGTAATTATCAGAGAATTCATTTAAAAAAGTAAACAACTATGATATAATTATTTAACCACTATTTTGAAATTATTCCCTCATTCTATACACGTTTTTTAAATATTAATAAGACTACAAATAGAGTGTTACATGTAAACCATGAAACTCATATTTCATAAGGGGTATTTATATAAAAAAAGACCCAAAATTTTATCGATGAAGTATTGAGGACATATTTTTATACGATAACCGTTGTGGTGAAGTCACGCTCCTCCGCCACCATTTTGCACCTCTCGTTAGGTAAAGGATTTGCTTAAAGTACATCTTTCATCTAAACAACTTAAATACAAAATTAATGGGTATTTTAAAAACATAGAAGTATTTCATATTTGCCATAGTATTCAACTTAAATTATGGCCTAATACATCAAGATCCTCTGAAGTTGGCTCAGAAAATCTGATGTCACCCTCAACTTTCAAAATGACCAGTTACCCCCCTCAACTTGGCAAAAAGGATCAGTTACCCTCCTTAACTTGGCAAAAATGTACCAGTTAGCCCCCCTCAATGCCACGTGTCAGAATCTGATTTGTTTGACTTTTTAAATATGTCATTTTTCTCTCTTTAACTAGAAGTTGACATGTGACATTGAAGGAGCAAACTGGTGCATTTAAACCAAGTTAAGAGGGATAACTGATCTTTTTAAAAGTTGAGAGTGATATCGGGTTTTTCGAACCAACTCCATAAATATTTTCATTCATTTGGCGTTGGACTTAAATTATTTTACGGTTTTTAAGAAAGCATAATTATTTATGGTTTTTAAGAAAGTATTAAATAGTGATCTTAAATACTTACAGTACGTACTAATCAAGAAAGAATATCATAATTAATTATAAGACTTAAAGTCAGAGAATATTTAGGGCATTGAATAGATTTGAGTGAGAGGCACGTACCATTTATTTCAGCATTAATATGTTTGCTTTAAATTAAAACAAACGGCGTCGTAGCTAGGCTTAAATGGTCTAAAAGACTGACAGCCTAAAAAGCATCACAGCCTTGTTGGTATTTTTTTATTCACATAAATGAACAAGGACAATTCTGGAATTATGATATAAGGCAAAAGAAACATAAAAGCCCTATACTTTCAAGGAATTTATAATTTAGCCCTTCAATTTTTCCACTACATTGAATATTTATAATTTTGCATCTTGAACTTTTAACAGTATCAGATCAAAACATTGAAACTTTCGTTTGGATTATTTGATACGAGATCAGTTACTAATGCATGACATAAAATTGCTGAGTTAAAATTTTTTTTCTACACCACTAAAGAATCGTGTTATATATTTGTTAACTTATACGACAGTTAACTCGATAAAAATGTATATGGTATTAATGTCCGTGTAAAGATAAAATTGGAAAATTCTTAATGAATAGCTCATCAGATGATAAAAAATTTCAATATTGTTTAATACTATCTACACCTTTTATCAAGACCACTTCAAAAGTTTGAAACTAAATATTTTTGTATTCAATGTAATGAAAAAAGTTCAAGTAACTTAGTTTCAGTTTGATATTCCATATACTTCAAATAATTTGGTTGAATTGAAAAAAACACGATCAAGTTCTAATTGTTAAATTCATAAATTAATTAAGGTTTCAAGGTGCAATTTTCCTTTAAACAAACGAGGGTAATAGAGTAATTGAACACCGCCACTCTTCTTCTCCAATTCAGGTTCGACCTCTTTCTATCCCCTGTCAATTCGCTAAACTATAAATTAATCACAATCCAAACTCGTCCCTTAAAGTTTTGTTCTTTTCACTTTTCACTACGTCACTCTCAATAAACCCTAGCCCTTTCACTTCCACAAAATCTCACACACATTATTTAAGGATCTATCAATTGAGGTAAGCTTTTCCTAAACCCTTAAACCCCAGAACAGAGGATTAATGAAACCCATTTGAGCATATATTGGGATACGCTATATTAAAGAGAAAGTATCAAAATTTACTTTATCGGGTCTGTTTGTAACTGGTTAAATAAGCAATGGACGATATTGAAAAAGCAATACTAATAAGTTTCGACGAATCGGGTACCATCGATTCATCGCTGAAATCACATGCACATTCTTTCTGCCAGCAAATTAAAGAAAGACCAGCTGTTTTCCGGATATGTATCGAGAAATTGCGTTTCTGCAACGTTGTTCAAGTTCAGTTCTGGTGTCTGCAGACTTTACATGAGGTGATTAGTGTTAAGAACGCAGTATTAAGTTCAGAGGAGAAAATTTTCCTCAGAAAATCAGTGTTTTCTTCGTGCTGTTTGGAGGATAGTAATGCCGCCAAGGTTTTAGAGAGTCCTGCATATATAAAAAACAAGCTAGCTCAGGTATTGGTTACTTTCATTAATCTTGAGTACCCTTTGAACTGGCCTTCTGTATTTCTTGATTTTTTGCCTCATTTGAGTAAAGGGCCTATAGTCATTGATATGTTCTGCCGTGTTCTAAATGCGCTGGATGATGAATTGATTAGCTTAGATTATCCCCGAAAACCAGACGAATTAGGGGCGGCAACTCGAGGCAAGGATGCAATGAGGCAGCAATGTATAGGCCAGATAGTAAGAGCTTGGTATGACATTGTGTCTATTTATAGAAAGTCCGATTCTGAACTCTGTTCAAGTGTGTTAAATTCATGTAGGAGGTATATTTCATGGATTGATATTAATCTAATTGAGAACGATGCTTTTATGCCGTTGTTGTTCGAGTTGACCTTGCTGGATGGAGAATCTGGTCAACTTTGAGGGGCAGCCGCTTTGTGTGTATTGGCTGTGGTTTCTGAAAAAATGGACCCGAAATCGAAGCTAACACTATTGCAAAGTCTTCCGATAAGTAAAGTTTTCCCCTTGGTAACTAGGGATAGAGAATTAATGTCGAAAATAGCTGCTTTAATCACAGGGTACGCTTTTGAGGTTTTAGATTGCTATAAACGGTTGACTACTGAGGATTATAAGGAAGTTTCGCTTTGTCTTTTGAACGATGTCTTACCCTCGGTTTTTTACGTAATGCGAAACTGTGAATTCGACGCTGCTTTTAGCATTGCGCAGTTTCTTTCAGGCTATGTTGCTACCATGAAGGGCTTTTATCCTTTGAGAGAGAAACAACTGCACTTTATAGGCCAGATATTAGAAGTCATTCGAACGCAAATTTGTTTCGATCCCATGTATCGGGAGAGTCTCGACATTTTGGATAAGATTGGGAGAGAGGAGGAAGATCGAATGGCCGAGTTTAGAAAGGATCTTTTCGTTTTGCTTCGCAGTGTGAATCGTGTGGCTCCTGAAGTAACCCTAGTATTCGTTAAGAATTCTCTGGTCAATGCTTCTGACTCGAGATCCGAAAATAATGTTGAAGAGGTGGAAGCCGCGATTTCTCTTCTATACGCTCTTGGAGAATCGTTGGGCGATGAAGCCTTGAGAAATGGAAGTGGAATTTTCGGCGAATTAATACCAATGTTGCTTTCAACTAGGTTTCAATGCCATTCTAATAGGCTCGTTGCCCTTGTATATTTGGAGACTGTGGCTCGATACATGAAGCATTTTCAGGAGAATACGCAATACGTTCCTAAGGTTTTAGCGCCTTTTTGGACGAGAGAGGAATACGCCATCGAAACATTTATGTGAATCGTAGAGCGAGTTATTTGTTCATGAGGGTCGTGAAGTTGCTGAAAGCAAAGCTTGTTCCTTTTATAGAGACGATTTTGCAGGTACTTAGCGAAAAATCTGTTTTTTATTCTATTTTACTTTTGTGTAGTGAAGATCTATGTAGTTTTTGAACTGTTTTCGTGGAATTTGGCAGAGCCTCCAAGATACAGTTGCTCGGTTTACAAGCACGGATTATACAGTAAATGAATTTTCAGGAACTGAAGATGGTAGTCATATTTTTGAGGTACTTTTCAAGTTGTACAAATTTCCTTGATAGTGTTTATGTGTTTTTTAATGGCTATTTTTATAGGCAATTGGTTTGTTGATTGGTATGGAAGATATAGCTCTGGAAAAACAAGCTGATTATCTCTCTTCCTTGCTAACTCCTCTTTGTCACCAGGTAATTTTTACTTTTTGGGAGTTACCAATGAAAATATCAATTAAATTGTTAAAATGACATATTCCTACTTAATACTCTCTCCTAAACTTGACTTTCCATATAAAAAATTTTAGTATTTGAAATTTAACTAGTTAGTACTTCATCAATGTTTTCCGAAAAATAATGCGTATTGCATTTGCATAGATGGACTAATGAAGTGTACATGAAATAGACCAGTTGGAAGTTTTTAGTGTTTTTCAGGGACAAATACTTGTTAAATTTGTCATGTTACATTTGCACAAGGTGACAAATGAGGAAAATGTCATGCGACTCCAATAAATCATGCGGCACTATTCTGCGTTTTATTTTTCTGAATTGTTAGTAATTCAGGTTGAGATTTTGCTTATGAACGCCAAAGTGCAAAGTTCAGAGGAGTTGCCAGCGAAAATCGTAATTATTCAACAAATAATCATGGCGATTAACGCACTCAGCAAGGTTCGGTTACTTTCTAGTGTCCTTATATTAACATTCCGCTTTTTCTTCTTTTTTAGAAAAGATTTGAAACAGTTTGAACTATATTCTAAATAGTTAACTATAATTTAAACTTTCGATTTTATGGTTTTGTTGGTTTGTTAGTAAAAGAAGATAGATTTGATTGTATTGTACAGGGGTTTAGGGAACGCTTGGCAACTGCTAGTCGGCCTGCAATAGGTCTCATGTTTAAGCAGGTTTTGTGCTTTATATCCTTTTTTATGTTTTATTCGCAACATTAAGTTTCCGAATTTTTTTTATCAATATCTCATTCGCAACCGCCAATTGCTTTATCTTTTTTTTTTTTCCATCTCTTTGCTATCCAGACACTGGATGTTCTGCTGCAAATTCTTGTCGTTTTTCCGAAAGTAGAGACTCTTCAAAGCAAGGTAAGTTATGACAAGGAGCTGTGAGAAAATTTCGATCTGATTCATTATTGGCCATAGTTGTCATATCGAGAATCGAAATCCGAATTTTATGAATTGCGAATCGAATTGAATCGTAAGATTCGGATCAATTCTTAAAAACATATAAAAATAAATTATTTAGAATGTTCAACTAACTAAAATTAATTCTGAATTTTAGTCAATACATACAACATTAATGTAAAAAATAATTCATATCAAAGCAAGTAATTAAAACTAAGACCTTATCAAATAAAATCATAATCACTAATAATTATTCATCATTAAGTGAACATAACTTGATAAAAATTCAAGAAACATTAAGCATGTTGAATCGGTCAAACCGCCTGAATCTCACGATTCAGATATGATTCTAAGCCTACGATTCGAATCGCGAATCGCACGATTCTGATAACTATGTTATTGGCTATTGTCAATCCTAAATCTACAATTCACGGTTTTCAGGTAACAAGCTTCATGCATCGGATGGTGGACAGTTTGGGAATTTCAGTATTTCCTTATCTTCCAAAGGCATTGGGGCAATTACTCGCAGAATGCGAGGTAATTTATCTCAGAAATTAACATTATCTTTGCATTGAATGGCCTTTTGGTAATTTTGCATATTCTGTTATTTTATGATACGAATATCTGATAATGGTACGCTTTGTTCCTTAACAGCCAAAGGAAATGGTCGGTTTTCTTGTGCTTCTCAATCAACTCATTTGCAAATTTAACGCTGTATTTTTGCTTTATTTTTCGTATAACCTACAAAGCTTCTTGTCATTTTATTTAGTCATTCATCTTTTTTTTTTTATGCACATATTATGTTATTTGTTGCAGGATTCGTGTAAATATTATGTTTATCTCTATATTCCAGTCGATGCCGAGGTATAATAATATGAACGAAAATTTTGTGAAAGTTAATTTAATCTCATTCACATTTTTTTTTCAATTAATTCATGTGTATGATTTTGTTTTCCTACTGTATATTTGTTGCAGCTGTAAATTTTCCAGTGACAAGTTTTTCAATGGCGCTGACTGGTTTTGTTCGTGGTAAAGCAGCAGTTATTTATTTTCTGGGAAATAATTAAATTTTTGGTGATTTTATGTGTGAGCCAACAACGTTCAATATTTCGATAAATTTCATCACCAGGTCGATCGGACGGTTGGTGTTCACATGATGTAATTAAAATTACATTTAGTTACCAAGGAAGGTTTAAAAGTAAAATGGTTACGAGTTTTTTTGTGCTGGGCCATGATATGGGAAAAGAAAGTAAAGTAGAATAAAATTTTGTTTAACAAACTTTATTGTGTTTTACTTGACTTTATTATTTGCTTTTTACTTGAATTTGAATTATTAAACAGAGTTTTAAATTGAATTTATAAAATTTTAACCTATCAAGCCATGTATGTGTTTGATATTGTTTTTTGCGATTCCAAACTATTTAGCATATGTTTTTTTAAAAACACGTTCTTACATACTTTGTAAGAAATAGAGATATCAACCCCAAATTCGCATCAACTATTAGAACAGTGTGACATTTGGGTATTTAAATAATTTTGTTGCATTGTCAAATGCATAGGTCAAGAATTGTGGTCATGAAATGAAATCTAGATCAAATATGGAAAGAAAGAATTAAATAGGGAGTTGTCTTAAAAGTTACTATCAAACAAGACTTTGATTAGATTTTAGAAACATCTTTTAAGTCTTTTTCTTTAATCTTTAGCATCCATAAATAACCCGTCAACTAAGGATATCATATTGACCCCTAATTAATTATTAACTAATTACTTAATAAATTTCTACTCTAATCAATTTGTTTCATATTATTTTTGCTCACCAAGTTGCATTTTCCTTAATCATGAACGTATACATGTATCATCATTGTGTACTTTTCTTCATGACTCGTCTTAATAATTTAAAAAAATTTAGATAATTAATTTTATTCTTGAATTCTGTTAAAATGTATTTAAAAATAAATATTATATGTATGTTCAATTATTCATTCCATTTGAGTTCAATCCGCCTAAAATAACATATGTCTGACACATGTAAAATTATATGTATTGATAACTTTGTTATAAATACATTTATGGTTTTTCTTTGATCGTAAATTAAAGATTTAATGCATCTACACTTCCCTGAATTTGTCCAAAAAGGGTTGTTGCCACCCTGAACTTTGAAATGTGACGGATAACCCCTTGTACTTGCCTTAAACGCGTCATTTTACTCCCTAGTGCTGACCTGGCTTGCTAAGTGGATGACCATCAAAATACACGCACGTGAAGTATGTTGGTGGAATAGAAAATGAATAAAAAAATCCATAACACTCTAATTCTTACAATTCAAAATCCCTAATATATATTCTTCGTCTTTTTCAAAACTCCATCTCTATTCTAAATATTTTCTTCAATTAATCATAATATTGTATCGATTCTTGGCTCGTCATTTTCATCTTCTTATTCTTGAAACCGATATTTTTACGAGGGGGTAAAATAACGCGTTTTATACAAGTACATGGAATTATCTGTCACATTTCAAAGTTCAGGATAACAACGGCTCTTTTTGGACAAGTTTAAGGGGTGCAGATGCAATAAGCTTAAATTAAACTAACATACAAACTTTGTTTCTAGGTGAATTAATGTTATGAGTCACGTTAAAACATACAAGGTTGAAGTAAGAATTGAAAATTTGTTTAATCAAAGTTTAATTATTCTTAATAATTTTTTATTTCTCTTTACCTAAACCTATATATATATATATATATATATATATATATATATATATATATATATATATATATATATATATATATATATCAATGGAAAACTTACTTTTTTGGACTAATTGTTTTTTTTTCTAATAGGAACAATAGAAGTAAGTCGGCGAGTCTTGTATAATGTGTTGGTCAATTGAAAAATTAAAGATGGCTAGATTTGTGAAATTTAATAAGTTTGCGGACCAAATTAAAAAGAAGATATATGAATTCAAAACATGTTTCCTTTGTCCACAAAAATCTTAATAATTGCACAATCCTTTAGGAGGCGGTGGTCCTTTTTGCCTACTTCAAATTATATCAGCTTAATTTAATCAATCACCATTAATTATCATCAGTTTCCTAATCTTAATTTTTTCTTTCTTTTAATTTCACTAATCCTACTTTTCTACCTTCTGAAATTCTTGATCATGACCGAGTTATTGTTGCTGCATTTTAATTTGGTGTCGTTCAGACTCTTTTATTGGTAAACAATTCCGTACATATAACAGACTTAATACTGTGTTAATTGTCATGCATGATAACAACAAATGAGAAATATTTTTCCACTATTATCATTGAAGTCTTTGTAAATGAAGCGAACTATAAGTTCTTCTCCGATCTCGAACCTTTTGTTGGAATCTGGGGAATATCCTGGATAATTCTAAAGTCGCGAATAACATTTTCAGATTGAAATTTATTTGGTCGGTTCATCAAACTTTCAATCGGATAAAATCAGAAAATATGTCAAGAACTAGAATTTGATGTTTTCTGTGAAAATTACGACCGAATTTTCTACATGTTAACCAATTTCGCGTCTGGTGATATAAATAGTCAAAATATCAACAGACATGTTGTTTCGAGTGGCTGCCATGTCTAAAGGACATGTTTTTTCGGGTTTCAGTTGTGTCTAATAGACACACTGTTTCGTTCCAAAAATTCATTTTTCTGATGAATTTTCAAAGGGTGCGTTTGTTCAGGAATAAAAAATTTTCGAGCTGACCTGCCCCTCGACCCCGCTAGGGACGGCCGCCTCTTGGACCCCGCATTTAGGGGCGCTTCCCCCTGACCCCCCAAATCGTAACCGTACTCGAACAAGTGTGCACTCCGCACTCTCCTAATTTATTCGATGAAACGTCACGATCGCATTGATCAAAACCAGTCAATCCAATTACACTAAAATACTAATACCTTTCCCTTGTAAGATATTTCTTTTCCTCCTCGGATGTAATTGTGATGTATACTTGTTTCAAGCTATCACAAGTTTCTTTCAAATTTTAATAGATGTGTATAATCTTCCATTCAATCATACTGTATATTTGCTATTGTTTATGATCCCTTTTGTTCGTTTAAATTATTTTTATAAAAGATTTCCTAGACTTAGAATTTCATAAACTTAAATAATAGATCATCTTAAAGGTTGATTTTTTAGAATGATAGTCATGCTTTTTTTTTACGATTTTCAAACTTTTGCTTTGGTGGCATGATTGAAGAGTGGAGACTCTTATCTCTAGGACTAAAATTTGATTCAATATTAGTTTATGTTTGTCCATAACATAATGTCCGCGTGGCTCATTATGTTGCTATATCCGTGTTTTTGAAATAAAAGTGATACATAATTCTCTCCAAGTTGAATTGCTCGTCTTTTTATAACGATCACCCTCGTTAAAAAAATGATGAAAATAAATAAAACAATATCCAATGAAAAATAGAGTCTAAATATAAACTAAAAAGAAAAACGTTGACTCAACAAAGATATATACCAAACTATTCCACTGAACACTTTCCCAATTGGACACAATTTTTATTTATCTAATTTTCTCTTTTGTTGAAAGAATCAGAATATAGCCCTCAATTTCTTAATATTTTCAATGTGGTCCATAAAAATTACTCTTTGAAAACTGAAAGCCACAAAGATGAGAACTTAGTTTATTAAAAAAGGTGTGAACCATAGAGTAGATAGATTAATAACATGCTTAATACATTTATACCTCTCTAAACTTGTTCAAAATGACTTCGTGCTACTTTGAACTTTTAAATGTGTCAAATACTTCCTGAATTTGTATAAAATGTACCAATTTGCTCTCTTAATGCCATGTATCAGCTTTCGATTGGAGAGAAAAAAATCAGAAAAAATAATATATTTGAAAAGTCAAATCAACAAAAAACTGACATGTGATGATGTAGAGGCTAAGTGACTTGTTTTAAACAAGTACATGAGACAATATCACATTTCAAAATTCAGGATTATAAGAATTCATTTTGAACAAAATTTAGGAAGTCTAAACGCTTTAAACTTAATAATTTCACTTATTTAGCTAAACATACTCTCACCATAAAAGAAATAGTAATAAATGATGACAAGAGACTAGATTTGAAGTATAAAAGCAATAATTATTCGCAATAATATTTAATCAAAATTCAACAAAAGATGGTTGAAAATAG
>CATIWQ010055138.1:0-23229 GCA_949673415.1 Euphorbia schlechtendalii | reverse complement strand
CAAAAACCCCGAAATAATCAGATCTGATCGTCATTCATTGGCTTGGACTCCAGGGTAACTTCCAGAATAGCTTCAAAATGCTTCAAAACGCCTTACTTTTCCTCATTTGTGCCCAAATTTGTCCCAACACATCTTTATCTCCTAAATAAGCACAAACTCACCACAAATTAATAATATATCATTCAAATGCTCAATTAAAATAATATTAAAATGTGTAAAATATGCGTGTTATCACTTAGTATGTGACTAAACTTCAAGATTTTTAAAAGATGAATAAATGAACTTAAGAGACCCAAGTTCATGCCATTTGCATGAACTTAAACTAATGTACCCGAAATCCCAAGTAATTGGATGTTTAAAGATTACTTCTTCAATCAGGAACACCTTAGAACACTCAAGAACGCAAGTTTTTGTTCTCAAACTCAAGTTTTTGGCCTTCTTGATGGAAATCTGTCTCTTGCATCCTATGTTCACAAAAATCTCTTCTCCTCACCCCCTCTTTGCTGCATTTCTTTGTTTATATGAGCTCCCCTCAATCAAAAGTCAAAAAACCTACTCATTAACCTTTTTTACTTTTCTTTTTCACCTCCTCTTTTCACCTTCTCTCAAGTCCCATCCATTAATATGGAGAGCCCTTTCTAGCCACCCTACAGTATAAGGAGTGTAGCTTTTGTCAACCTAAGGTGTAAGGGACCTAGAGAGACTATTAGATCCTCAAAACCCGCAAAATAATTACACATGTTGTTGTTATCTCAGCGACGTCAGTGTCTATATTGCAATACAGACACCGATAGGGATGCCGATGGGGCGGGAATTATCCGAAACCCATGGTACCCGAACCGATGGGTTTGGGGAAAACCCCGCAGATTTTCACCCGTGGGGATGGAAATGGGGAAAATTATACCGCCCGGTTGGAAAAGTGGGTATTTTTGGGTGGAGCTATACCCGCCCCATGGGTATCCCCGACCCGCCCCCGAATAGATCACCGTGAAAATACCCAGTATATACACACACACACATATAGAAAAATATCAACTATGTTATTTATCCCCTAGTTAGTGGGTGCTTGAAATATTATTGTAAATGATATTTTTTTTCACTAGTTACGGTTTACCATTTTAATGTGAAAATGAATGATGTTTATATTTGTTAAATTTTCCATCACTTGAAATTTTATTGTTGAGCGGGGATTACCTGATACTCGTAGATACCCGCGTGGGTGTGGAATGTGTGTGAAAAAATCCCCAAAACACTAAATGGGGAATCCCCGAACCCGCACCCGAAAAACATTGGGTGTGGAATGGGGGTTGTACTGTTTGTACCAAACCCGACCCGTTGACATCCCTAGACACTGATGTTCTCAATGTCAATCGACATTGTAATGTCGGTGTCTATGTTGCAACGCAGACACCGATGTTCCCTATGTCAACATCGACATTGCAATATCAATGTCTATGTTGCAATACAGACACTGATGTTCCCAATGTCGACGTTGACATTGCAATGTCGGTGTCTATGTTGCAACGTAGACACCGACGTTCCCAATGTCGACCTCGACAATGCAATGTTGGTCTCTATGTTGCAATGCAAACACCAGCGTTCGCAATGTTGACATCGACATTGCAATGTCGGTATCTATGTTGGAACGCCGACACCGACGTTCCCAATGTCAACGTTAACATTGCAATGTTGGTGTCTATGTTGCAACATAGACACCAACGCTCCCAATTTTGACATCGACATAGCAAGGTCAGTGTCCGTATTGGGCCTGGCTTGGTGTAAGGAAGGATTTCTAAGATTTAAAAGAAACAAAAAGGATCTTCTTTCGAGGACGTTCGAGACCTTATCAAAGTGAAAGACTAGCAAAGGAAATAAATTACAGCTTCATCATCGAACTCGCGAGTGGGGTTGAAATCTCGTGCTCACATATCCCAAATAGGACTCTAGTCTAAATAGATGATTATATTCTATATAGGATAGAATTTGGTAATGAATAAGGAGTATTGTCTCGATAGGATAAAATCCGAATTGGATTTTATTTTATAATAGATGCAAGCGGTTTAGGCGGTTTCCTTGAGTTAGTTAACCGACTGTCTGGTCGTATCTTCTTTAAAAGATAGATTTGAGTTAGTTTCAATTAGGCGTTTGATATACACGCGCCTAATGATAGTTTACTAAGTTATCAGATATTAATCAATGAAAAATTGTCTAAGTTTTTTTAATTTTGTGTTTACTATTTAAAAATACATGCTCTTAATAATTTATTTTACTTTTTTATGTTTATTATAATTTGATTTTATATTTTTAGGTCCTTATTTTTTTATTTTACATTTTTTGCGCTTTTGTATATATTTATTATATATCTACTATATGTACATTTGTTATATACATGTTATATAAATACTATATATTCTAATTTATTATCACCTTCATCCAAACTATTTTAAAACATTTGTTATATATATACACACGCGCGCGCATGAATGTGTATGTATATATGTATGAAGCGTAAAAAAGAGAACTTGAAATAAATTCTACATAATAATATAAAATTGACACTTGAGGGTATTTTTTTATCAGACGAATAGAAGTTTCAGTCAAATTTGTATATAGTAACTTCCCCCACTATCAATCCACTCGAAGAAACAATTGGCATCGGGGAGTAAAGTTTGGTTTAATTCGTTTACACATAAAACATAAGGGGATTAACCCGTTTTATACGATTAATCTTTTTTAATTTGTTAAATTTGGATTACCGTTTTATACTTTTTATAATTGTACGTTGAGAATATGCTTCCAATTTGAATTACTACTTTTGAGAATATGCAATGCATTGAAATTCTTTCAATCTTTTGAAAATTCTTTTTTTTTTAATTAACTTTAAATTTCTTGAACAACTTTACTCTTAAAAGATAAAAACAATTCTTCGTCAATTTCAATCATAATGCAACTATTACTTTATAAAAAGTTATTTAATTAGTCTTTTAATTTGGCTTAATTCAATTACATAAAAATTTAACTTTAGTTCATTTAATTACAGAAATTATTTTTTTGTTTCCTTTTTGACAAAATATGTTTGCTTATAAGCATGGTTCTAGAAATTGGATTGGCCGGTAGAACCGGGTTTGACTGGAACTGATCACTGATCAGGTCGGTTTTTAACCGATCTTTAGTGTGGTGAAGACTCGGGCATGACCGGTTGGACTGAAATCAACCGGTTTAACAAATTATCGGTTCAAGTATGCTTATTTAAACAAATTTAAATTTTGAAAACATTAGGTTTCGAAAGCACAACCACTGACACCTTTATATTAAATGCATGTTTATTTTTAATTTAATGTGTTTAAAATCTTAATTTACAAATGTATTCTAGTGTAATGAAATTAACTAAAAACATTTTATATAATTTGTAAAATATGGTCTTCGTAGTGGAAACCACTTCGCGGAGAATTCAAGAATTGTGGACAGTGACGAATTTAGAATTATTTTTCATGGGGTCCAAAAATTTATTTAGAAAAATTTTAAATTTTAAATATATGTAAAGAAATTTTCACATAAAAATTTACAATTGATTTATTTCAGAAGCAATGAAACAAGGAAATAGATGTAAAACATTGTTTAGTTATGAACCATTTTACTTAAATTAAAGCTTATTCATTAACAAATTTATGATATATGGGGTCCAAAAATTTGTTTTTATGAGATTGAGATTTTAATTAATATATAATTTGTTAAGTAAACTTTTTTAAAAAATGAGTCTGGACCTCATTTTTTCTAATTTGTATTCGCTTCTGAATGTGAGGTTATAAATTCGAACCCCGCAATAAACAATTAGGTAAAAAAAAATTGCCCACATGGCTAAACAAATATTTGTATTTTGTAATTATTTATATACGTATTGTATTTAAATTAATTATATTATTTATATAATTGGAAATCAAATATAATTTAATGTTATAAGGTTGTGCACATAAATTTATGATATACTATTGATTGTATTGATAATAAGACAATTTTGTCTTGATATGGGGTTGTAGGTGTGAAAAAGGAACGACGAATACGATCCAAAATAAATTATTTCCTTGTACCGTAATTCTTGCACGTAGAAACAACTATATAGCATAGTGGCAAAAAAAATATTTTTAATTTTTTATATAAATTAATTTTTTTAGTGGTTTTCTTTTAAATAACTGGAATTTACTAAATAAATATTTGCATTTTTTTCTTATACAATTCCAAAATAGCATATCACTACTAGAATTAACATCTGCCAAAAATTTCTTTAATATCATTAACCTAATTTTCATCAAATCGCAAATTTCAATGTATACAGATCAAATTAAAAGCTAAAATTCAACTTAAATTAAGAAGGTACTTCAAACTAAGTTTCATATGTTGACAAATGAATGTGTTATTATATTCTTATTTAATTTATCCTATTTTAGGAGAATTAATGGCAAAATTAGGTTTGGAAGCACAATTATTTCAAAAATTGCTGTCCTACGGTACACAATTCACACCTTCACATTAATTACCTCCTCGTTGCTCTCATTTTAGTGAAAAAATTAGTTTATCGTTACACATTTTACTATATTTTCTAATTTGCTACGAAAATTTATACAAAATGAGATTATGAGTTAAAAAAATATGTATAAAAAAATATAAGGATAATTAATCATTTTATAGTGTGATGAATTTTATATTAATATTAAACATTTTGTAAAGTAGATAATTAATTTAAGAGTAAAATTAAAAAAAGATGGCATATGGTTTCATTGTTATTAAAAAAGGAGTCGGTAAATTTTTTTTCAAAAAAGGGGTAAGTGTTATAAAGTCAACAGAATATGATAGAAAAATATATTTTTGTTAAGAACGTCACCTGGTATTTTAATCAATTCGACATTATCATAATATAATTATATTTTTTAAGAATTACAAATCAACATATGAGTAATTTCAAAAAAAAAATTATTTAGCTACGGTTTTTACAGTCTATTATATCTTTTAATTGAAAAAGTTATTTGCACTTCTTAAAAAATTTAAAAATGAACAAAATTACACTATTCGTGAATAATATATTGAAAATCATTTGTTTGCTAACTTTTCGAAAACACATGTCTCGTTCTTAAAAAATGTATGTTTGCTCCTTCCGAGAAATACTGAAATTACTAATCATGCTTTTTAAATTTATTTCTAATTAATTATTAAGATTGATAAATGCAATATTTTCCAAAAAAATTAGTAAATATTCCCTCCAGTTTTTAATATTTGTCATTTTAAATTTTGGACTTTGGTTCATAATATTTGTCATTTTAAAATATCAATATATTTTTTAACAAGATTTTCCTAATTTATCCTTGCATTAATTAAGAAAGAGATTGGGTGTAGATTAATTTATAAGTTGGTAATTAAGAAGAAAAAGAATTTTATTATAAAGTAAAAAGAATAAAGTAATTATTTTATAATATATTAAATATCTTATTAATTTTGATAAAAATTCTACGATTATAAATATTAAGAACCAGATGGAATACAGCTAATTTAGCATACAAATTAAATCAAAACAACTAAAAGAAAAAAGATTCATAGCCCACCACAAACACAATATAAGATACTCTCTCTTGTAAAAATCAAAACAGATCCCATCCTCAGAATCTATATCCTCTTCAACCCATTTTCACCTTTTCCCCATTTTCTTTCCATCTTTCTTTCTATATATATCTATTCATCTATGTAACACTAACCCATTTCATTGAACCCCAAAAAGATTTTATCTTTAATCTCCGGCCACCATGGATATGGAGGCAGGCACTCCTCTGCCGCCGGAAAAGCCTCTTACCCGGCTTAACAATTACATGGCCAAGTCCCCAATCGGCAAAAGATTCAAGCTTTCCGAGCGTAATTCTACTTTCACCACCGAATTACGCGCCGGCACCGCCACTTTCCTCACCATGGCCTATATCCTCGCCGTCAACGCCTCCATCATGACCGACAGCGGCGGCACTTGCTCTGTTTCCGACTGTATCCGTCTCTGCTCCGACCCGACTATCTCAATATCCAATTGTACCGGGCCGAACCACCGGATCATCCAGCCCGACGATGCCTGCAAATTTGACCCGGTAAATCCGGGTTACGCCGCTTGTTTAGAGAAAACAAGGAAAGACCTAATTGTGGCGACGGTTGTTTCGTCGCTAATAGGTTGCTTAATTATGGGAATGTTCGCTAATCTTCCTCTTGCTTTAGCTCCGGGTATGGGTACAAACGCTTACTTCGCTTATACAGTGGTCGGATTTCACGGGTCGGGTAACGTTTCATACCAGAGCGCGTTAACCGCCGTGTTTATCGAAGGATTGATCTTTCTAGCCATTTCAGCAATCGGATTACGAGCTCAATTAGCCAAATTGGTACCAAAACCGGTCAGAATCAGCTCCTCCGCCGGAATCGGGCTTTTTCTGGCATTCATCGGGTTGCAGAACAATCAAGGAATCGGGTTAGTCGGGTACAGTCCATCAACGTTAGTAACACTCGGAGCCTGCCCGAGCTCATCACGTGCATCGTTAGCTCCGGTGACGACGTTAGCCAACGGCACAATCGCATTGATCCCCGGCGGCACAATCTCCGGCGACATTTTGTGCGTCAATAACAGAATGGAGAGCCCGACGTTTTGGCTTGGTGTGGTTGGGTTTATCATAATAGCTTATTGTTTGGTGAAGAATGTGAAAGGAGCTATCATATACGGCATCGTTTTTGTCACGGCGGTTTCTTGGTTTCGCGGCACAAAGGTGACGGCTTTCCCGGACACTCCGGCGGGAAACTCGGCGCACGAGTATTTCAAGCAGGTCGTGGATGTGCACGCGATTGAGAAAACGGCAGGCGCGTTGAGTTTCAAGAGTATGGGGAAAGGGCGTTTTTGGGAAGCGTTGGTAACATTTTTATACGTGGACATTTTAGACACAACGGGAACGCTATATTCCATGGCTAGATTTGCCGGGTTTTTGGATGAGAACGGCAACTTTGAGGGCCAATATTTTGCTTTTATGTCGGATGCCACGTCTATTGTTGTGGGGTCCCTTCTTGGGACCTCCCCGGTGACCGTGTACATCGAGTCATCGACGGGCATTCGAGAAGGTGGGCGGACAGGGTTGACTGCAATAACCGTTGCCGCGTATTTCTTCCTGGCGTTCTTCTTTACTCCGCTTTTAGCTTCGATTCCGGCATGGGCGGTTGGGCCGCCATTGATTTTGGTGGGTGTCTTAATGATGAAGGCTGTGGTGGAGATTGAGTGGAACGATATGCGACAAGCGATTCCTGCGTTTATGACATTGATTTTGATGCCGTTGACTTATTCCATTGCTTATGGGTTAATCGGAGGAATTGGTACTTACATTGTTTTGAATTTGTGGGATTGGTGCGTGGAGCTTTTGGTGAAGCTCGGGGTGTTAAAAGGTGGCGGAGGACATGCCAACGGTGGTGGTGTCAATGGGACAAATGGTATAGATAAAACTATAAAAGTGTGAAAGGATGTGAATTGTGAAGTTCAAGTCCAGGCAAATTAGCAAGACAAAAAAAGTATATTTTTGTATTTGTTTGTTGTTTTCTTTTTCATTTAGAATATTAATTAGTTGTCACATTTTTATAGCATATTTTAGGGAATAATATTCATAGGATTTCACTAAAGTGATAGACGTAAATATATACTATGCACACTTTAACTTTCATTATATTCTGTTTTCCAAATGTTACTATACTTTCTCAAATTGCATTATAGTGAAATGTTGATATTTTTCATGAAGCAAATATGTATAATCCAATTTCTTTGCGTGTGTACTACTAAAGATAATTATTGTCACTGTAACAAAAAAACTTAATTATTGTAATTTATTAGCATAATTTAAATGATCAAATGACATCTTGATTATACTCTTAAGTAAAATTAAGGTCCGTATGCAAGAAAAAAATGTAAAAGGGAAAATATTGTGCGATAAAATAAAATGTTTTTTTTATGTTTGATTACATCATTGTAAAATATTTTTTAATGATAAATTTGAATGTACAATATCATTTTAATATATATATATATATATATATATATATGTAAAATTTGCGAAATATAAAAATGTGATGGTTGATGGTGGTGGAATGGAGAAAATTGTGGTAATAATAACGGCAACGTCAGGGTAGAGAAAATGGTGGTGGTGGGGTGGGAGAGGTTGTGATAATAAAATAAATTGAGGGTGTGGGAAGTAGATGTAGTAATGGTGAAGGAAGTAAGTGGTGGTGGTGGAAGAAGTGGTGGTGGTGGCAGTCACGAGGTGTAGGAGTTGGTTTTAGCGGTGGGGTGGAGAAATTGATGATAATAAAGTGATGGTGGCGTGGTGGGGGAGGAGGAGGTGGTGGTAGCGAGAGCAAGTTGGAAGAAGTGGTGATAGGGTGGTGGTGATGACAAGAGTGGGGTGAAGGAGGAGAAGGTGTTGGTGGTAGCAAAATCTAGATCGATGAAGTGGTGATGGTGTGACGAGATGGAATAGGTGGTGGCGGTGAGGTGGAGGTTGTGGTGATGGTGGTAGCAAGAATGGGGTGGTCGTAGTGACAATGAAATGGAGAAAGTGATGATATTAATAGTGGAGGACATGTGATGATAGGAAAATAAAAATGTTTTCCCTTCTTCTTAATGGAAATAAATTTTTTATTATTTACATTACATTTTCATTTTGACTTGCACAATATTTTTCTTTGAATTATTTTTCATGAAAAACAAAGTTGAAAATATTTCCCCGCACATATTCCCATAAACAAACGAGGACTAAGTTCCCCTTATATATCAAATTGTATTTATAAAACAAGTAAATTTTTAGATAGTATATACTGAAATCTTAGATTTCTTTATTACTGTTATTGTTGTTACCTACTCCCTCCGGTTCCTAATACCAGTCATTTTAAACTTTTAACTTTGTATTCTTTTACTTGTCATTTTAGAATATCAATGCAACTTTTAACAATTTTATTCTAAGTTACCCTTACATTAATTAGGAAAGATATTAAATATAAATTAATTTATACGTTTGTAATTAAGAAGAAATATAATTTTATTATAAAGTATAAGGGATAAATTAATCATTTTACAAATGTATTAAATGTTTTATTGATTTTGACGAAAAGTTTGAAATGACTAATATTAAAAATCGGAGGGACTATTAAGATTCATAATTAGTGCTTATTTGCATCAATATTGGATATATAGAGCTTTTTTCGAATTTCATCTTAGACAATATTTCAGTTCAATACTACAACACACCTTATAAGATTGTTTTGGGTACAATAAAGCACCCCATTCATTTACGAGTAGTTTACTGAAACTTTATTTATCATAATTTCATGAATATCGATTAGTTAAAGCATCAATTTATCTCAATCAAATTTTAATTATTGAATACATGTAGAAGTGTTAATTGTTCTTTATGTTACAATCAAATATTTTAAGGGAATTAACAAACCAAATAATTCATTAAACCCAATTTAAAATAAGCATTACTTGTGAGAATTATTGGAAAGTTTAGACAAATAATTAATTTCAGTATCTTACATTGTTCTTGGCTTTATTTTATCAATAGAATGGTGTCCTTTTCATATTTATTAATTGCTTTAGAAATTGCCTCGATCCACTAAATGGGAATGACTCAAATAGTTGGTTGACGATATACAGTACAAAAAATATAGAAAAGCATAAAAAAGAATATATTTACAATTTATTTTAAATTAAAATTTCATCATTAATTAAAACGTAAAAGTAAAATATTTTCTTATTTTGAAATATATAATTTGAACCAATTGAACAACTAACTTATTCAATTAATTAACCATATAAAAAAGTGTCCTCTTTTCTCTTAAAAATTATATTTAATTTTGAAATAGTAAAGTTTTTATATTTCAGTTCTAAAAATCTAAAACTACAAAAAAATCAAATGCATCATCATCCTCCTCAACTTGGTTTCAAAAATCGGATGATTTATCTGACTTAAAAAAATCATTTACCCACCCAATTTGGCAAAATTGCAACAGTTTGTTGCCCCTTCAATGTCAAGTATCAATTTCTGGTTGAAAATAGAAAATTTGAAAATGATATATTTAAAAAATCAAATTAATCAAATTCTAACACGTGACGTTGAGAGCGCTAAGTAATTCGCTTTTATCAAATTAAGGAGGTATCTGATCATTTTACAGGTTAAGGTGAAATATGACTATTTGAGCAACTTTGAGGGAGATTTGGTGTACAAAAATTGATCTAGTTGTTTACTTTGTCATTATTTACCCCTTGATTATAAAATATGGGTAGCTAATTTGCAACTTTTTTTTAAAACAAAATATACCATTGTAATTTTACTTTATAATAAATTACTGGGAAATGTAAAATAATATAAATTGTTGTTAACCCATAAAAATGGTGAAATATATTTTATTAATGAAATTAGTTTAGATTTTGTAGTGAAAAACAGCTGCAAGGCACATGTTAATGTATGCTCTAACCAAGATAGACAACTTGTTATTAAGTTGACTTTATTAGTTTTTCTCCAAACTATTGTTGGCCCGCGGTTTCTAAGCAATCTCCTAGTCTGAGGATGGTAGCCGAAATATTTTTAAGCTAATATTTTGTGGCATAATAGATTTAAAAATTGAAATTACTGATTCATTGCTTTTGAGTTTTGAGACAAAAACCCTTTAATTATTCTTAACTTTTACAAACATTATTATCTTGTTTTCCTCTATTATTTTCATAAGTTTTACAAGAGGCTAGTCATAAACACTTTTTGCTATTTGTGAAAATGGTATAAAAGGGTTTCTTTGATTTATTCGGACTAAAAACCATTTTATTAATTATTTTATTATGCATATATTTTAGTATCAATGGACAAAACAAACAAACATATCCTTTCATATATAATATTCTTTTTCTTAGAAAAGACAACATATTATTATTAATTAGATAAATTCTTGAAAACTTTTATTATCAAATACACAATCAAATTTAGAAATTAACAACAACTACAACAGAATACCTAATAAAATAAACATGAAACACTGTAAGTAAGATTTTGCAGAAGAAAAAATTTGCCCGAATTCTTGTTCAATACAAATATTCAAAAGGTGTAATTACCGTATATATGCCTACGATATTATATTATATTCAAAATTATTGAGTAAACAAATGTCACTCGTAACTAAGAATTTGATGAGATTTTTGTTATATAAGCATGTACATTTTCTCCATAATTATTAGTCAGTTTAGAATTGAAAAAGATCAAGAGCAAATCCATGAGAAATTAAACCCAAAGTGAACAATATCATATCATTGTGTTTTTTAAGAAGGGTAACAAATTTTTTATAGATAAATATGATTACAACTTAATAAAAGCATTTTGTTAATTGTTAAAAGTTAGTATTTATTAAGAGATATCTTGTAAGTGTAAATGAAATGAAATATTTCGAAGGATTCTTAAAAATTAAAAGAGCAATCCGATTCATAGGATTTTCTTTTCCTCTTTCCATTATGACTTAGTTTTCCCTGTAACGATATCAAGATAAGCCTACACCTAAACACACACCCCTAAACCTACTCCTAGTTAGGCCACCCTAAACCTATGCCTACATCTAGGCTCATTTATTACCGTCATCATCACTTTTTAGCTATAAAATGGGATACATCTCCTTCATAAGGTAACTCAACTTCATACAACAAAGCTCTCATTCTCCTCTATCTTAAGAACTGACTTAAGCATTGGAGGGGCTTTGCCAGAACCCCGGCCAAGCCTTGTTTTGTAAGTATTCGATGGGAATTTCAACGGAGCACGAAGGACCTCGAAGAACCCGAAGACCCCATGAAGAACGAAGTTGGTTCTAGATGCCATTTGGGTGTCAAATTGGTGTGGTGAGCGTGGAGTTCACTTGTTCGACCTTCGGATCTACATCCTTGATGCGATTTATCAACTTAAATCACTACCTCTCAAGGAGCTCCTTTTGAACAAAAGTCACCCATGGTGGTTCAATAAACAAAGCTCAGAAGGTGGAAATTGGGTTTTCAAACCCATATTTGTTTTTCCAAGTTATTTGAGATGCGAAAAACCATGTTCAACCTACACTAGCACAATTATTCAATGATTAATTAAGTAAACGAGATAAGACAAGAAAAAAAGGAGAAGGGAAAATGAAGAAAGTAATAGGAGGGCTAATGCTTTTCCATCAGCATCACCCATTCAAGCTTCGGCGTTTCCACACGTTCGGCGGTACCCATTTAAACTTTGGCATTTTCGAACGTTCGGCAGTACTCATTCAAGCTTCGGCGTTTCCGTGAGTTCGGCGGTACCCATTCAAGCTTCGGCGTCCCCGCGTGTTCGGTGGCACCCATTCAAGCTTCGGCATTTTCGCAAGTTTGGTGGTATCCATTCAAGCTTCGGTGTTTTCGCGGGTTCGGCAGTACCCATTCAAGCTTCGACGTTTCCACGAGTTCGGCGGTATCCATTCAAGCATCGGAGTTTTCACGAGTTCAACGATACCCATTCAAGCTTCAGCGTTTTCACGGGTTTGGCGGTACCCATTCAAGCTTCAGTGTTTCCGCAAGTTCGGCGGTACTCATTCAAGCTTCTGCGTTTCCGCACGTTCGGCGGTACCCATTCAAGCTTCGATGTTTCCGCGCATTCGGCGTGACACTTCCAAGCTTCGGCATTTCCACGCATTCGGTATGACCCATTGTGAGCGGGAGACACAGAGTGGTGGGCCGAGAGCGCTCGGAAGATGAGAGGCGCGGTTCACCGGGGTGTTTGAAAAAAGGAGCACCAGGTCGGGGACCAGGGAAAAAGGTTGAAAGAGAGAGTGAAAAACATTTTAGATTTGGTCAAACCCGAATCCACCATCTCTTAGTGTGGAGTCGCCACATGGATTAGCTCTTTCTAGGAATTAGAGTCCTGTGAGGCTTAACGTCCGGGGGACGACCCACCAAGACATAGAAATTCTGGTTCGGGATAAGTTGCTTATTTCTTATTGGATCACATTATATTACATCTATAGAAAATCGTATTTTCTTAATTGTACATATTCGCACTTAGGTTGTTTTTCTAGTTTACATGCATGATTCACGTATACAAAAAATAGTAAATCCATCCACAAAATAATAAGTAAATGCGGAAAGTAAATGCGAAAGATAAAATTACAAGGCTTTCAAAAATTAGGGGATGTAACCGCCCGCTACCGTATTAATTACATTTCCTAAAAAATATGTGCAATACCCGAAGGAAAAATAAAATCCTAAACATACATCTAACCTGCATCCACAAAGGTTCACACAGGGGATATCACATATGTTCGATTTGATTTTAGCGAGGCCGTGTGGCCTAATTAAAACATCGAAGGTTTTAAAGTTATTAATTTAAATAAAAATAGTTCATTTTTATTTACACGTATGTTGGTTAATTTTATTAGTGAAAATGGCCGCATGGCAAAAGGTGAGGTCTGTTATCCGGAAATATATTTTATTCCCTTCGTGAGGGTATTCTAACATAAAAATTAAAAAGAAATAAAAGATGAAGAGAATTACAACATTATTTACAATAATAAGGAATAAAAATAATTCCTAGGCCAAAAATAAAAATTAAAAAGAAATGAAGCAGATGAAAGCACGGAATCCGCAGTTGTAGGAACTCAGAGGCTTACCCTTGCGGTATGAATCCACTTCGACGTATCCGTTCGATCCCCGGGAGTGTTCGTCATTCGTTTTTGTAGTTAATTGTAGTTTAATGTGGAAAAATAAGTGTTTATTTATCCAAAAAGATAATCAGACTTGGGTTCTAAATTTGTTTTAGACCCAAGAATATCTGAGGATTTAAGAAGAAATAGATTAAGAAATTTGATTAAAAGATGAAGAGATTTGGGATCCAAATGTGTTTTGGATCCAAGAAAAAAATTAGAAGAAAAGAAAGTGTTTTTATCTATGTTTTTTTTATCTGAAGAAGAGAATTTTCTCTGATTTTTCGAGCCCCATTTTCCACGGAAAATTCCCCCTATTTATAGATGGAATTTTTCACGTACTATGTAATAGTACCAATTAAATGGTATCATTAAATGATATTATTTCCTTTTTTTTCATTATGTATATATATACTTTAAAAAAACAATTTAAATTATTCTAAACCCTTAGGTCCTCAAAACATTTTAAGCCTTTAAGTTTTTACATAAGGCTTTTAAATATTTTTTTTACGATCCTAAATATTTAATTTTTTTTACGAGGAGAGCTCCCATTTGAAGATCATCGAACAGTAAAAAAATGTGTGATTCGAGGATAAATATCCTAAAAAGCCATCATCATTGAACGCACGAGCTAGTACAAAATCCCGTGCTCACACCCATCCAAGCTTCAGCAGTTCCGCGCATTCGGCGTGACTCATCCAAGCTTCGATGGTTCCACGCGTTCAGCGTCACCCATTCAAGCTTCGGCGGTTCCGCACGTTCGGCGTCACCCATTCAAGTTTGGTAGTCCCAACAAACGTCAGCTAGTAGCTCCGGCTTCACTGAGTTCAGCAAACAAGCCTGAACAACATTCAAATCGCTGAGCAGCAGAACCTAGGCTTTGAAGCACCGATCTGTAGCCCCTCCGGCTTCATTGGGATTGGCCTCTGCACCAGCTTCGGCTTCGACCACAACGGCTTGGTTGCGGTAGGTTTGTCGGCCTTGGCAATTCCAGCTTCGGCAACCCTTTGTGAGCTCGGCCACCACTGCCTCAGTTCGGTAAAGTCCCCACCAGCTAGGTAAACACGAACACTCTTAATTTACTTTTATTTATTGGATTTTTTATAAAACAAAAGTGATGATACTTATTTGGGGACAAAAATCTGCTATCCCTTTTTCCCTTATTCGAGATTCAACCTTCAATGCTTGGCTTATGATTTCATGGATACTCTACTAATTTACACATAATCAAGCTTAATTAATTAATATTTAGATATGCTCACAAAGTGTTGTTGGCCGAAATTGTTTTGGTAAGACTCGTTAGTTATTAAAAAGTCAATTATAGCATGCGCTGATGACACGTATCCAAGGAGAGTTAGGTGTCACCGTGTTCTTGTATTCATCTTAGCTACCTGTTGGAGCACGTATATAGGTGCTTTTTGACCAATTCGGGGGTGTATGAAATATACACACTTAAATTCCCAATTAGAAATGAATACTTTATACATTGTTATGACATTCATTGTTCATTGGCGCGGCTTCGTTGCTCACTGACACCAAGCCAAGTATACAACTATGGTCTTTGTCTAATTTAAGAATTGACTAATCCAGTGCACATTGCTCATTAATGTCATCGCTCTAATGTATTATTTGACATACATTCTTATCTCTAACATTGTCCGTTGATTGTTCAAAATTAATGCACCGTGGCCAATGGGGACAAGCAAGAGCTATTCACCTCGACATGGAAAATTATTTCATTATATGAGGATTTGTCTCACTAGATCCAGCCAACTCCTATTTTAGAGACGCGTCTAATATATATAAGTTTTTCTCAATTGGCAACCGAAAATTGTTAAAGCTTGGTTTGTTCAATTAATTTGGCATAACATAAGCACCATTCATATTTGATTAATCCAAAGCACATGCCTACTATGACTTACACCATGCATTATTTATTGGAAATTATATGGCAAAACCCCCTTTCTTTGTCTAGTTGAATTCAATTTCAGGTTCACGAAGGGAGCTATAATATTTATCATGAAAGAAGGAAAACGAAGCCCTCCTTTCCATAGACCGAAGCAAGCATCTGGCCACCTTCAAGGCAGAAGGCGAGACATTCCTCCCTTTTCGATGGCATTCCTCCTTTCTCGATGGACCTCCCTGATGGAAGGTGAGACACTCCTCCCTTCCCGTTGGACCTCCCTAATGAAAGACGAGACATTCCTCCCTCTTCGACGGTCGAAGCAAGCATCCGGCCACCTTCACGGTGGAAGGCGAGACATTCCTGCATTCTCGATGGCATTCCTCCCTTCCTGATGGACCTCCTTGACAGAAGGCGAGACATTCCTCTCTCTTCGATGGTCGAAGCAAACATCCGACCACCTTCAAGGCAGAAGGCGAAACATTAATCCTCGATGGCACTCCTCCCTTCCCCGATGGACCTCCCTGATGGAAGGCGAGACATTCCTCCCTCTTCGATGATTCTCCAAGATGGAAGACGAGGCATTCTTCTCTTCTCCCCAGAGATCGAAGTAAATATTCACCGCCACTCAAGCCCGTAGGTCATGATCCCAAGTGATTCTCTCGGAGCTCTCAATCCCGCGGGCCCCGATCCCTAGTGGTCCCCTCGGCGCTTTTATGCTCGCCGGTCACGATCCCTATTGGTCCCCTCGACGTTCTTATGCTTTGAAATTAAAGCAAGTCACAGTCCGCAG
Organism: Euphorbia schlechtendalii; assembly: GCA_949673415.1. Lineage (NCBI taxonomy): Eukaryota > Viridiplantae > Streptophyta > Magnoliopsida > Malpighiales > Euphorbiaceae > Euphorbia > Euphorbia schlechtendalii. Next base: position 6,799 of record CATIWQ010055138.1, on the reverse strand, counting down.
GCCGCGATCCTTAGTGATCCCTTCGGCGCTCTTATCCCCGCAGGCCGCGATCCCCAGTGATCCCCTCGGCATAGTTATCAGGCGTTGTCATGTATTAAACTCGCAGGTGCACAGCGTAAAATCACGACCTCAACAAACGAAATGAATCCATTAACAATATGAATTTGAACATCACTAGCTTTACCTTAAAGAGCCACAATGACCGAAAGGGGGGACTCCTGATATCAAGATAAGCCCACACCTAAACCCACACCCCTAAGGCTACTCCTAGCTAGGCCGCCCTAAACCTATGCCTACATCTTGGCTCATTTGTTACCTTCATCATCACTTTTTAGCTATAAAAGGGGATGCATCTCCTTCATAAGGTAACTCAACTCCATACAACAAAGCTCTCATTCTCCTCCATCTTAAGAACTGACTTAAGCATCGGAGAGGCTTTGCCAGAACCCCGGCCAAGCCTTGTTTTGTAGGTACTCGATGGGAATCTCAACGGAGCATGAAGGACCTCGAAGAACCCGAAGATCCCATGAAAAACAAAGTTGGTTCTAGATGCTATTTGAGTATCACATGGAGATCTCGAGAACTCTTACCCATATGTTACCATTTCTTCGGAATTGTCCGCTTCCGACTATTATATCAATTACAAAATTGAAAATTGTTTTATCTAATTTTAAGCACAAAAGAAAAATTGCTAACAATTTGGTGGCGGAATATCAACACGAAAACATATATTTTATTCAATTACATTAATTCTAATTCCTGTCAAATCATGACTAATTAAAAGTTATCGAAATATACATTTATATAGTAATATAGATAAATCAAACATATATGACAAAGTTGGGGCACGATTGCCTGATTTTGTTTTGTGTAAACACATTTATTAAATTTTTGTAAAATAAATTACTAATTTTTATTCAAATAGATGGCGATTGATTTTGGACTAACTTGATAAAACAATAACAAAATTGTATATTTTAGTAATGATGAGCAATTTAATTGTTCATATATGAATGTCATTTTTTCTTGTAGAGACTTGTTTAGATAAAATTGTTATATTTTTTTGGTGCTATCTTTTCACATTGAACAAAGACTTTTCAGTATATCTTTGACCAAATTTTTTTCATAATATTTAAAAATAAATAAATAAATTTGAATGAATGAATGATATAATTAATTAATAAATTAATTAATTGGTATATGTACATATGTAAAAGATTAAGAGCATGTTCAAAGTTAAACCTAAATAATACTACACTTAGTTGATGCTATCCACGCGTTGTTTTATGACTCTAAAATTGTTTATGCTTATTCATATTATTATAATGCTTTCATAATATTGCCTTTTTCATATTATTTACTTATCATTATCATTATTGTTATTATGATTATTAATATTAATATTATATTATTATTATTATTATTATTATTATTATTATTATTATTATTATTATTATTATTATTATTATACTCATCTTTAGTTTCTTAATATAAGTTGCTTTTGCATAAATTGCACTGAATGTAGTTTGAAGGGTCTTTGTTCGCAGTTACTAAAATTTAATGTGTATCGCTATAGTCTCCAAAATTTCCTTATTGTCTAGTTGGGAAAATAATTTTTATTTCCGGGTTGTTATCGAGTTGATTCAAAGATATTTTGTCAACTCATATTTGCTTAGATCTAGTACGTAAATAATGATTTTAATCATTATCATATAACTCATTTCTCTCGTTGGAGTTCCGATTTAAATCGTTAGAAAAGTTTAAAATTCTCATTTCAGTTCATTTAATTGATGGATTTATACTATTTCACATTAATTTAATAAAAATTATTATTTGTTTTGGATAATATATGAGATATTTTTTTGATAAATTAGTATTAAAAAAATAAATATCGAACTCATAACCTCCCACTCTACTTTGAGAGGTGTATCAATCAAGCTAGATATGGCTAGTATATATTAGATATTTTGTTTCATTAGTCATATCAAAAGTTATAAAATTACAAGTTCAATGTACAAGAACAAGATTTATTTTTACAAATAAAAACATTGTTATGCTTGTGCCTTTTTACCTAAACTTGGGAAAAAAGGAGAGGAAAGAGCAATAATGGTAGTTTCTTTTCCTTTGCCAACTTTTTCTGAAACTTTTTTTTTTTTATTTTTTTATTTCTGAAATTATGACAGAAAGGGGAAATAAGCCAATAATGTTGTAAATGTCATAATCAATTGTATTCACTTTGAGTAATAAAATTAAATGTAGAGTAGGGCAGTTAGCAAAATTTCTAAAACTTTATTAATTTGGATGTGAAGGGGCCTACCTATTAGTATAATTTTTTATCGCTTAAACAAAATTAAACCAACTTCCCACTTTTTTATTTAACAACAAAAACATCTACTTTTTAATTTTTTTAATCTAACAACTATCACTATATATATCCCATGAAAATGAATGATAAATTTCATGCACATTTATTTAAACAAAAGGCATACTATCAAGAAGATTTTAGCCTTTAAATATATCATGAATCATGTGGAATATTTTTTTGAGATATTCCATGCTAATTACTAAACTTAATCTATATGTACGCGAGATTAAGTGTTTCCTTTATTGTGTGTATAAAGTAAAGGTATCTACGGTGAGTTATTTTTGTTCGAGACTTAGTCATATTAAGACTTGTAGGTTAGAGTAAGATATTTTTCTTTTCATCAAAATATGTTATTTCTTGATTTAATATACTTAGGGTCTGCTTGATATTGTTTTCAAGCTGCTATCTCAATATATTACTATCACAAACTTTTTATGACATTACATAATTTAGCTTTGAACAACACATCTTGATCCTTCATACTATTTAATTAGGAACTATTTGTCTTATTATTTCAAGATCAACTATGTTGCTTACAGGAAAATCATTACTAGTTGATGCGTGCTTTTCCCTTTGGTACAGTGCTCCATTAGAATAGTTGGAAAACACTCCGTTAGCACAAGCCTCCAAATCAGGATGGCCTCTATGATTAATCCACACGGATCTCAACCGACCAAAACCTCCCATACAGGAAGAACTTGTTAGTTAACAAGCACTTACTAGACCGCTCGTAGACCAAACCGAAAATATAACTTAGAAGGCTCTTTCCAAAATATGAATAAGCATTCAAAAGAATTCTTGCAAAAGCAGAGAAACTCATGGAGGATCTTGCAAAGAACCTACAAATAAAATATGTCAAAACTTAGAAGGAAAGACTAAGCTAAAATGATGAAAGGAGGAGGAGGAGGCAACTATTTGTAGTGGGAGGGTAGCAAAATGCTCCCCTCATTTAGCAATGTGGGATGGGGAATTCCCCATCCCACATGCGGGTCATCCACGCGGAGCCCCAGGCTCCGCGGGTTGACTCGATCGCATAGCCTGCTTGCGTGGGCTGTGCACTACTACCACAAGGCAAGCCCTAATGGGCTTGCCTTATCCCATAAGCCAAGCTTGCAGGCTATCCCGCAAGCCTGGCTTGCGAGTTGCAGCTGGTGGGCTTGCACTGCGGGCCCACATAAGCGATTCCCGTCAGCGCTTGCGGGCCTATAGCCCCAACGCATGCTAGCAGCCTGTGAGCAATTTTACTCTCGGGGCAGCCGCGCAGGTCCCACTCGCAAACATCCTGTATTTGCGGGTCCCACTTTGACGGGAAAATTTCCCTTGCTCCACCCGGTGCAATTTTTTCAAAACTCCTCTTTAAATCCTTTAATTAATAATTGGTCCAACCAATTAATAATTCATCCAATATTTTCACATTCCTTATATTCTCGGTATAAACACAGTCTATAAATTCTTTACTTAGTCCGGTGAAGACCCAATGTGTGTGACCTCATAGGATCCCGAAGTATAGAGCCGCTAGAGGTTAACCTAAACTTGAATTCCCATTAGGCTCAGTGTTCCAATCGATATGGAACCTGATAACTCTAGATGATTAAATGGGCTTTCTAACAAAGGCGTATGATCCTCTAATACTTGAAACTTTACGTGCTTGTGACTAGTTTCGGTTTTGCAATAGTAACTAGTATAATACACTCCTTCCATCAAGTTAAGTACTATCCAATTTATTGAGCTCGGATTTGGTGTTAGCTCATGTAATAGACATAGCTATCCTGGAATTAGACTTGTTCATGAAGAACACCACTCGCCATAATGTATCAAGATTGACTAGAAACCTGTTCGATCAATCTTATACTCTGATCAAAGGTTTATGAGTGTGTTACTTCAACAAGCGGCCTTAAGGTACAACTCCTATTGTATCACTATATCAGGAGTGATGGATCCCATCTTGACTATTCGGCTTACCAACGAGTGATTTTCACTATACCCGTAATCACCCCTATAATCTTAATCACCAGGGTATGAATAAGTATGAACCAAAGTAGAGCAAATCTACACAAGATAACCAATATCTCAGGTTTGAGGATAGTTGTACTGCTACTGCAATAAGACATGACACCAAAACATGGATATAGTTATTTTCGAGTGTCTGTCTTATAATGGTCGCTAATGTATTACCTGAATACATTCATGTGTTAACTCAAGGTACCACCTTCAACTCGTGAGATCGACTGCTTGGATCCAATCCAAGGAGTAAGCCTACACATGCTAATCTGTCTACTTCATTGATGTCTAGTCTCAATGAAACTATGACTAGGGATATTTAGACCATTCATAGTAGCACGTGGGTGCAATTCTCACACCAAATAGCTCCCACTATGTCCTCGCACTTTCACGCTATGAATTAGTCATGGACTTTATCTTATCAATGAACATATACATAACAAATAATCATCAATAAATAACAAAGATGCCATATTATTGATGAAAATAATCTGAAACTGTTTGTATATTTTAAACTAATAAAGATATATCACCCTAACTGCCTCTAGGGTATACATCATGTCTAACAATCTCCCACTTGCACTAGAGCAATTTTCCCATGTGCTTCATGATAGTTAATCAAGACATAACTGAACATGCAACGTTACAAGGTGGAATTTCAAAACTTAAAATTAACTTAAAAGGATCTCCTAAGCATGCCATGATGGATATAATCTAAGTTAAAATGTTCCATAGATGCCTATAGGTTTATAAAACTTATAAAAGGAACCATAGCATCTAAATTTAGAGCATTACAAGTTGATGCATGCTTCTCTCTTTGATTTGAATGCGATGTTCCATTAGAGCAATTATGTAGAACTCCGTTAGCACAAGCCTTCAAACTAGGACAGCCTCTAAGATTGATCCACATAGATCTTCACCGACCAAAACCTTGTTGAGGTAGAACCCGTTAGTAGACAGTAGCTGCTAGACCGAAAACCAACTCGAAAATATAAATTGAGAAGGCTCACTTCAAATAGAAAGAGCTTTTTAAAGAATTCTTCATTGCTTGGAGAAACTAGTGGAGGATCTCGCACAACTCACGAAGAAAGAGATGTCGAACTCAGAGAGAAAGGTTGAGTTGAAGTGTGGAATAATGAGAGAAGGGGAGGCCTATTTATAGGGAGAGGGGGAGTTGTAGACCCCCCCTAAAAAATAATGTGGGATGGGAATATTCCCATCCCACATGTGGGTTAGCTGCGTGGGTCGCTTAGACCTGTGGGCTAATCTACAGCTGCCTCCACAAGGTAAGCCCTAGTGGGCTTGCCTTGTGCCGCAAGCTTGGGCTTACACGTTGTGAGCTGGCGAGCTTTTAGCCTGCTAGCGCGCGAGCTTACTGGGGCAGCTGTGTAGGCCCCACTCCGAACATCCCGTATTCGTTTAGGGCCCAATATCAATGGGAAAAATTCCCTTGCTCCACTACGTGCAATTTTCCCTATTTTCTCTTTGATTCCCTTTAATTTTTAATTAGGTCTAACCAATTAATAATTAATCTAACGATTTTAACATCCTCAATATTTTTGGCATAGGCCCAGTCTATAGGTTCTTTACTTAGTCCGGTAAAGACCCCAAGTGTGTGACCTCATAGGATCCCAAAGTATAGAGCCACTAGAGGTTAACCGAAACTTGGTTTCCCATCTAAGAACCTTTAGGCTCAGTGTTCCAAACTGATATGGAACCCGATAACTCTAGATGATCAAATGGGCTTTCTAGCAAAGGCGTATGATCCCTTGATACTCAAAACATCACGTGCCTGTGACTTGATCCTGTTCTGCAGTAGTAACCAATACAATACACTCCTTCCATTAGTTAAGTACCATCCAGTTTATTGAGATTGGATTAAGTGTTAGCTCATGTTATAGCCATAGCTATCCTGGAATTAGACTTGTTCACGAAGAATACCATTCACCATAATGTATCAAGATTGACTAGAAACCCGTTCTATCAATCTTATACTTTGATCAGAGGTTTATGAGTGTCTCTTTAACAAGGGGCCCTAAGATACATCTCCCATTATATCACTATGTCAGGAGCGATGGATCCCATCTTGACTACTCGGTTTACCAATATATGATCAGAACTATACCCGTAATCACCTTGTATCATCCTGATAACTAAGGTATGAATAAGTATGACCCAAAGTATAGCAACTCCTACACAAGGTAACCAATATCTCAAGTTTGAGGATACTTGTACTGCTACTGCAATAAGACATGACATCAACACATGGATATAGTTATTTTCGAGTTTCTATGTTATAGCGATCTCCAATGTATTACCCAAATACATTTATGTGTTAACTCAAGGTACCGCCTTCAGCTCATGAGATCGGCTGCTTGGATCTAATCCAAGGAGTAAGCCTACACATGCTAGTCTATCTGCTTCATTGATGTC
>CATIWQ010055127.1:0-26018 GCA_949673415.1 Euphorbia schlechtendalii | reverse complement strand
GTATGGAGCATAAAATGCAACCACTGAAAAAAGGGGAGAGTGGTATGGAGCATAAAATGCAACCACTGTGAGTGTTTTTAGCATCCTAGGTTACCTAAAAATGCCTTGAGAGAAATTAATCAAAGTGTGCTTTCTATATCCTTTATGCTTTATACTATGCTTAAGAGAAGGTAATATTCGAGTATGCATATAACGCTTATATGAAGATGCGATTCGGTTGACTCTCCATTAAAACAAAGGTATGCAACAGAGCTATATAAATTACACATTACTAATTTGTGGTAAATTTCGAACTTCTGCTTGAAATCTTTTGCAACGTGGAATTTGATACTCGCTACAATAGTCTTTTGCCAAATGAGGTACGAACTTGATTACCGAATTTAAACACTTCTGTTGAATTTACCTTGAAGACAAGGCAAAAGTTAAGTGTGGGGGTATGATAAGTGTGTAATTACAATTATTATCACATTAATTTCATACATTAAACACTATAGTTTTAGTCATTTTTATACTTCATATAAAATATTTAACGTGGTATGTAGTTGTTTTTTTTATGCAAATGCAGATACTAGGTAAATCTTGGGAGTAAAATGATCAAAAGTGGAATTCTATGAAAAAAGAGTGAAAAAGGTGCAAAAAGATGCGTGGAACTCAAAGATTTGGCTTAGGATCGAAGCTATCAAAGATTGGTGAAATTACAAGAAGATTTCTGAGTAAAACTCAATTCACGGTAGCGACAATCATTCGCGGTCACGACTTGTTTACATCATAATCAGAAGTCTGCCAATCAAAGATTCATGGTCGCGACATGTGTATCGTGGTCGTAACTTGGATGGTTTTCTGGTATAATCTTTTTAGTTATCAACCGCCAGATAAGCATGATCAACCGCCATCAACTGCCAGCAACTACCAACGAACAGACACCTATCAAAAGTCAACCAATCATGTTAATCAAGTTATATGCATTGGAGTTAATTTTAAGAGTAGTTTCTGGGTTAACAATATCCTGTATGATCACTAGATCTGTGATATAAAGCTGTTTAGTAAGCCAATATTTTTGGAATGGTAACGTGCTAAATGTGTCTATGTGAGAGCGACCCGTACTAAGCATAGTATAGATGTTATCCAGGTTTTCATAATCATCTTAATTCGTTTGCGCTAGGATTAGAAAATTCATTTCATGTGTTGCTCTGCTTCGAATCATTGAACATCTGATTGTTTTGAACCAAGTCTATTAGATTAGTTTAGTGAGTCGTAACATCTTTGTTAAACTTGCATGTTTTCCCTGCTATACTTGTTTGTGGTGAAAACCTCTATATTTAGAGTATCTAATCTTCCACATCTATATTTACTCAGCTTTCATTCTAATCTTCCAATAAAAAATCTATTTTCTATTTTTTTTCTTACTTTAACTTTCCCGTATTTATCTTTAGACCTGGTTCTTTCCCTGTGGGTTAGATATCTTTTAAAACTACATCGCAACTGTATACTTGTAGTTATCATCATTTTTCTATTTGATAAGAGGTATTGACAACACCTACATTTTTCATGAACAAGTTTTTGGCACAATTATTTAAGGATAAGCCTTACGAAATGTGTGTAGCCAAGTCTCACGAACAAGTTCTTGGAACCATTAGTTATTAAACTTATCAGTGGAAAAGTGGCGAACATCTCTCATCTCCATCACTTGCGTACTTCACACCCTTAATGAAGGTGAAAATTGGAGAGGGCTTTGCCAAATTTGATCTCAACTAGGGGATCTCCAAACCTGCCTCACCCATGAACCAAGAGGAGGTTCAAATAAACCAACTCAATGAGGGGGAATTCCATTCTTCCCCCCAAATTAAAGAGTAAAAGTCAAAACCCCTCTCACTCCAATTCTGGTATGTTGCTTCCAGTTGCGCCTTGTATTTTTTTTTACATTTTATAGGTTGCTGCAATTCCTTTATGTTGATGTTGCTTTGAGGAAAAAGCCTTGTTAAGTATGGGGATGTGTACATAGTTGCTGCCATTGTTGATTCCCTGCTTAGATAGGTTGCTGAAACTGAGTTATTCCATTTTAAGCATGTTTTTTAATTTGTTGTGTTTTGAAAACTATTTTGTACAGATGTTATGATACTTTTATTTTGTTTTGAATTTTTGGTTATGCAATTTAGTTTTTGGAGAATGCTTAGAGTTTGGCCCATTGATGATTAAATTACATGAGTAGGATTAAAGAAGCAAATAGAATTTAGACTTGTAAATAGGAGATGTTTTTCAATTTCTTTGGCTAAATAAATGCAAAGAAGCTATTTTGGTGAGAATTTTGAGCCTTGAATTTCTTGTTGAGTGAGCTAACACATGTAAATTCTTAAACTAGAATTTGATTTCGTTTGTACTTGTTGAGACCACATATTAATCACTTGCATAAGATGATGAAGGCATTAGGTTCAGCCCACATTGTAGCCAAAAAAACCACCCAAAATGAATTTATTTTCCTTAGACAGCGCTCCTTTGAGCCACTAAACATTTTTTTAAAAGCCAAAAATATTTTTAGACATACCCTTTCACTTTGATTTTCCTTTTTCACTTGGATTTTCCATGAGAAGTTTTCAAATATTAAAGCAAGTTTACAAAAGTTCATTGCAACTTACGCTTTTAATCAATTCTTGGAAATTTGAAAAAATTCCAAAATCTTAAAGCAACTACAAATACCTTGCCAAAAACAGCAGCAACCTAAGCTACTGATATTTTTTATCCTATTCTGAAACAAGCTTGTTAATATCTTCAAATATTTATGGTTGCCAAAATTTCATTGCTAGAATACTCAAAAATCTTTTCATGCTTCAAATTATGTCAATTTTCCCCAAAATGTCCTTGAATTTGTACAGCTTTTTGTTGCATGAGTCTGCTCTTATAGAGAAGCTTGCTGCAACCCTTGATTTCTTTCTTATGGTAAAAATCCTTAACCCAAAATATTTTTTCTTGACCTACCTGACCCCTAACCTTCATTACAACCCTTTTGAAAGACATATTTGATTATGTGTGGGGATTGACAAAGTAATGGAGATGAGATCGCTTCTCAAGCCTATAAATTTAAGATTGTTGTGTTTAGCCAATGAGTAAATCTCTTGTATTTAGACCCTAAAAACTTGAGAGAATTGAGTGAATTTCCTTGTAAAGCATAAAAAATTGTATTCATGCCATGTTATAGACTAATTTGCTCTAAGTTTCTTCTCTTAAATTTCATTTTATGCTAAGTTAACTTATTAATGTGGTTTAATCATCTCATGCCTTAACATTTGTATTCTCCTTGATCTTCTTTGTCATGACTTGTTTTCAATTTGCTCTTTCTTTGTTTCAAACCTTTTTCGCACTTATCTTTTTCTTTTCTTCTTTTACTTTGGTATTTCTTAGGGACAAGCAACATCTAAGTATGGGGAACTTGATAAGTGGAAAAAGCACCATGTAAATATAATTAATTGGGCTTTAGAATCACTTGATTTGGCATTATATTTTAGAAATTATGAGTTTTTAAGTCGGTTTTGAAGGTTGTTGAAAATTCTAACAAGGTTGCTGAAGATTTCCAGATTTGAGTATGAAAAGACTGCCCAGCAAGGCTGCTAACGTGTCTAGCTATGATTGGACCTTTGTTGGAGCATTTCTTGGAGAGAAGGGAAGTATTTTTAGAGGTAAACGTGAATGAAAGACGTGTTACCACTTTCCCCTTGCTTGGCTATCAAGTAGCAATCGAATGTCTAAATATTTTGCAATTTTATATTAGAACCACTTAACAACTTGCTTAAGGCTCTTCAAAGTAGTATATAAGGAGCCTCATTTTACCTTGTAAATTAGCCTTGATTGGCTCACCTTCTCTCTACTTTTTGCTTATGCTTTTATTGATTTTATATATATTATTTATTATATATTTACTTTATTTCATGTATATAATATAATTTTCCAGCAAGCTTGATAGGCTCTGCCAGCGACTTGTTTATGGTGTAGAATCTCTTCTAAACCAACATGAAATCTTTTATTAGACTGGTTATTATTGTTTTTAATGATTCACGGGTCTAGTTAGCATGTGGTGGATTGGGAAGCTAGGAACTGAAAGGTAATGACTAGCAACCTTATGCCTCTTAATAATCTCCTAAGTTTACACGCACCGTGAGGATACTAAACTTTTTCTAAAGGTTCTAGGATTTATTTCAAATACTTGCTTGAGCTAAATGCTTAAGGTCTAGTCCGTAAGTGGATAACTCCCAGGGTGAAAAACTTAGAGTATTAAGTGGCGGGATGGTATGACGCACTTAGTTACATGGAAAGCATGTAAGATACTTTAGGTTTATGCACTTATACATGTTGGGACAGAGTAGAGGAAGCACCATGAGCACCACTTAATGACCTGGTAAAAGTTGTGTCTTTAGTAATCATATTTTACAGCAACCTTACATTCTATCTCTGCATATTGTAGCAACTTTGTCACTGCATCTTTTATTTTTTACAGCAACCTTTATTTTAATTGTTTATCTTAAATCACCTTAAATATTTAATCCCCCTAACCTACCAAATAGCCTATAAAATTAATTACTTTCTTTGTTCCTCATGGGAATGATGCTTGGTCTTGCCCCATACTACTAAACACGATATAGTGGACTTGCTAGGCTCATTTGGGCAGACAAACAGCTGCATGGATCTAATCGAAGGAGTAAGCCTACACATGCTATTTTGTCCACTTCATTGATGTCTAGTCTCAATGAAACTATGACTAGGGATATTTAGACTATTCATAGTAACATGTATGTGCAGTTCTCACACCACATAGCTCTCCCACTATGTCCTCCCACTTTTATGCTATGAAGTAGTCATGGACTTTGTCTTATCAATGCGTGTATATATGTACATATATAATACTATACATATATGATACTAGCGAGATACATAAATAAATAAAAACATTGATAAATAACAAAGATTTCTTAATTATTATTATTAATACTCCGAAATCGTTTGTACATTATAACTAATTAAGATATATCATCCTAATTTCCTCTAAGGCATACGTCATGTCCAACAATTCGTGGGTTGGGGCATTCAAGGCTGCCACGTAAGCATTTTTGCTCGCAGGCTCATGGGCCAGCACATGTTGGCTGGTAGTAGGCCTTCAATCGGGATAGCCCTGCAAGCTTAGCTTGCATGATAAGGCAAGCCTAGGCTTGTGGCAACCACACAGTTCGCATATGCAGGCTGCGCACTCAGGTTAGCTCCGCACAGCAACCCATGTGGGATGGGAATATTCCTATCCCACATTGCAAATTGATGGGAGCTTTTTGCTCCCCTCCCATTGTAAATAGTGGTACACCCCCTACTTTCAAACTACTTCATCGCAGCCTTCCTTCTGAGTTTTGACATCTTTCCTTCACAAGCTGTTTGCGAGATCCTCCATGAGTTTCTTCATCATCGCAAGAATTCTTTTGAAGGCCCATTCATGTTTTGAAGAGAGCCTTCTACGTTATATTTTCGGGTTGGTCTTCGAGTGGTCTAGCAGTTGTTGTCTACCAATGAGTTCTTCTTCAATGGGAGGTTTTGGTTGGTGAAGATTTGTGTGGATCAATCATAGAGGCTGCCCTAATTTGGAGGCTAGTGCCAATGGAATACCATTGAATTATTCTAAAGGAGCACCGCACCAATGGAAGGCACTTATCAACTGGTAATGTTCTTAACTTAGATGCTAGGTTTCTTTTAATAAGTTTTATAAACCTATGAGCATCTATGGAACATTTCAACTTAGGTTATAACAATCATGATATGCTTAGGAGATCCTTTAGAGTTAATTTTAAGTTTTGAAATTTCACCTTGCAAGTTTGCATGTTCAATTACTATCTTAATTTACCAGCATCAACCACTGAGTTTGAGTATATAGTTGCTTCTGAAGTAGCTATGAGCGGATGACGTTCCAGACCCATGCGGTCACCTCGAGGCGTCGACCCTATGAGATGGGGTGTGCATTTTTCCAAAAAGGAGCAACGCTTCGATGGACGGGCTACTCAGATGAAAAAGTGTAGTTTTTGAAAATGTGATTTTCAAGTTTAAAGACTCAAGATCAGAACCTCTAGTCTATGTTATAGAGTCACCACCCAGATCAGTTCTTCCTGAAAAATTTGGTATAGCTTAGATCTGTTTGCCTAATCCATACCACAGAATAGAGATTCAGGTTCGGATGAGTTACATTTTTCATCATCATTTGAGTTAAATTATACTTGATATAAACCACGTTTATAATATTCGAACTAAACTAGATATTTTCTGTTTATGTCATAGTTTATCACACATGCATAATACGGTAAGTAAATTACGGAAAATAAACACGTAGGAAATTTAAATGCGCCTATTCTATGGGGGATCAATTACATCATTGGTTTGGGTGTTTTACAAATCTTCTAAACACATCGAAATCTAGGGGATACAATCGCCTAAAATACATCAATATCTAACTAATGTTACATTTGATTTCAAAATGAAAAGCGATACTCGAAGGAAATTAAATTCTAACATTCATCTATCCTAAAGTACCTGCATCCACAAAGGTTAGCACAAATAAGGCACAACACAAGTAGTTGCAAGTATGTTCGTTTTGATTTTTCGGAACCCGATCGGTCTAATTTGAAACATCGAGGAGTTTGAAATTTCTTTTCCGTAAAGAGGATTCATTTTATTCACATAAGTTGTTTAATCATTTTTTAGTGAAAATGCCACATGTGAATGTTTTTCGGGTAGGTTATCAGGGAACTTTGGTTCTGTTCATCGGGGTTTCCTAACACACTTCATAATAATATTGATAGAAAATAAATCTAGGTTAAAAAATCATAAATCATAGTGTTATTAAAATCATTTCGTAATACCCGTGTGGTAATAAACTTGGTTTTAAAGTGGTCTTATGTTTACCAATCCATTTGGAACAAACAGGTTGATTACCATAATACATGTGTGGTAAAAGGTTGAGGTTATGATTTGTGTTTGCCAATCCGCTTGGAACAAACAAGTTGATTGCCATAATACATGTGTGGTAATAGGTTTGGTTTAAAGTGTGACTTATGTTTACCAATCCATTTGGAACAAATAGGTTTATTGCCGTAATACCCGCGTGATAAAAGGCTGAGGTTATGATTTTTATGTTTGCCAATTCACTTGGAACAAACAAGTTGATTACCATAATACCCGTGTGGTAATAGGCTTGGTTTCAAAGTGTGACTTATGTTTACCAATCCATTTGGAACAAATAGGTTGATTTCCATAATTTCAGTGTGGTAAAAGGCTGAGCTTCTTGAGAATTCGCAACTATGGCTCTTTCTCATGTCGTGAGGTGGCTTTGTTCAGCTTTCACACAATTGTGCAAGTCCAAGTAAATAGTGCATTGTATCATGTGACTCTTAATATAGTGGGTTTGTTACCCCGAATGGGCAGAGGTTAGGGTGCCAAGCGGGTACCGCTATACTTTGGGAATTTGTGATCCTAATCATAAGTCATGCTATCTTAGCATATTGTCTAAACCTAGGTTGTGATATTAGTGTGACCTCAGGTTTGTGGTGGCATGATGACCATATCATAAACGAGTGCATGCATAATCGTGTCTACACAAGAGATTGTGGTTAGCATGATGCTATATATGATGTATGATAAAAGGGAAGCAGCAAACATATAGCACATAGCATGCGGTTCACTTCCTCCGACCTTATATCCCCTCGTGTAAGGGTTAAGCTTCTAAATCTAAGCTTGGGTCATCTCAATACCGTGAGGTATTAAGGAGCAAACTTGCATAAGAGATGCATTTGTTTTGGTAAACCTAAGGGAAGTGTCTACCATTTCCTTATATGAGTTCAATAGGTTCTTGTTGCACTATGATACACTCCAAGCCTCTCCCCAAATAGGTGTGAATGAGGGAGGTACATGAGATATGGTAACAAGTGATCCACCCACTTAAGTATCTTTGGTCGCCATGGGGTCGCAAATGATACTTTCGCAAGTTTCTCGGTAAAATAGGGCATCTTAATCTTATAGGCTAAGCCATCTAATGCATATGCTTTTGTTTGAAATATTGTAATCGTGGATTTAACTCATTTAACGACTTTTCAATACTCATCCAAAATCTTTTCAACTTTTAAGTTTAAGAACAAAAGATCATCCCCAGCGGAGTTGCCACTGTGAGTGGATGACGTTCCAGACCCGCGCGGTCACCGCAAGGCGCAGGCCCCATGAGATGGGGCGTGGGGATTTTCTGAAAAGGAGCAATGCTTCGATGGACATGCTTCTCGGGTGAAAAAAGTGTAGTTTTTGAAAATGTGTTTTTCAAGTTTAAAGACTCGAGATCAGAACCTCTAGTCTGTGTTACAGAGTCACCACCCGGATCAGCTCTTCCGGGAAAATTTGGTACAGCTTAGATCCGTTTGCCTAATCCATACCACGAAATAGAGATTCGGGTTCGGATGAGTTACCTATTTCGTCGTCATTTGAGTTAAATTATTCTTGATAGAAACCATGTTTATAATATCCGAACTAAACTAGATATTTTTGGTTTATGTCATAGTTTATCACACATGCATAATATAATAAGTAAATTGCGGAAAATAAACACGTAGGAAATTTAAATGCGCTTATTTTATGGGGGATCAATTACATCATTTGTTTGGGGGTTTTACAAATTGCCAAAATACATCAAAATCTAGGGGATACAATCACCTAAAATACATCGATATCTAACAAATGTTACATTTGATTTCAAAATGAAAAGCGATACCCAAAGGAAATTAAATCCTAACATTCATCTATCCTAAACTACATGCATTTTTCAAAGGTTAGCACGAATACGGCACATCACAAGTAGTTGCAAGTATGTTCATTTTTATTTTTGTGAGACCTGAGCGGTCTAATTTAAAACATCGAGGAGTTTAAAATTTCTTTTCCGTAAAAAGGATTCATTTTATGCACATAAGTTGTTTAATCATTTTTTAGTGAAAATGCTACATGTGAATTTTTGCCGGGTAGGTTATCCGGCAACTTCGGTTCCATTCGTCGGGGTTTCCTAACACAATTTATAATAATATTGACGAAAAATAAATCTAGGTCAAAAAATGTAAATCATAGTGTTATTAAAATCATTCTGAAGAGGAAATCGTTACAGTCGATAAAATGAAATCCCGGCGAAGGGAAATCGACACTAACCATCCAAACTCCCTTCGGGACAATCTTGGGTTCGTAAAATCTCCACACATAAACATCATGTTACTAAAAAACTCAGGTTTTAGGCCTGAATGGTCACCACTAACCCTCTTGAACATAAATCGAAATATGGAAATTTTACCAATGCCTACTTTCTGCCTGGAAGATGATATCGTTAACAACATCACTGAAGTCAATGACATCGCAATGTCGTTAACGACATTGCAAGGGTAGAACATGGTTAGTTTCTGTTTTATTTTTACATTTTTTCCATTTTTAATCATCCAGCACAAACATATGATACAAACAAGTGAGACATGACTCTAAGAACTCAGAGGCTTACCCTGTTACCGTGAATCCATTTCGCTTGGTCCATGAAAAATCTCCGAAAAGTCCTCCTCGTTTCTTTGGTTTGGTTTGCGATTTTGTTGAAAAATGAAGAGTAGGTGCTACTCTTTTATGAAGAGAGTTAGAACTCTCTGAATGTCAGTCTCAACAAGAGGAACAAAGGAAGTAGAAATCTTTCTTCTCTCAGGTTTTGACTTTCGAAAACTTAAAACTTGGAAAATTACCGAAATCTGACTTAAAGATCAAAAACTTCTAAATGAGTAAAAAATGCTTGTTAAAGACACTTAAACCAAGTTCTATTGAACTAGAACTCAGTGTCAAATGCCTTAAAAAGAGCTCTAAACCTTAAGATTGCTTAAACTCTCAATATACCTCACTTTCTGAAACAAGTGAACTAAACCTAAAACTTGCCTAAATGACTAGAGACAACCCAAGTTCATGCCCTATCCACGAACTTACACACTCAAGTTATATAAACACAAGTTCAAAGGGATTCAAAGATGATTATTTGGTTATGGAAACACTTAACAAGCATTTAAAACACTTAAGAACCAAAACAACTTCAAAGGAAACTTTTCTCTCAAGATTCCCTTTCTTCTTCTTTTTGCAAAAAAATGTTTCTGCTCCTACTGGTTCTCCCCCCTCTTTTTTGTTTCTGGAACTCAACTCTCTTAAAGAGAGAGCTCCCTTCAATCCAAAAAAAGAAGTCAAAGTTGAATTTTCTTGTTTTTCATTTTTTCAACTTATTTCTCAATCCCTATGCAAATGTTGGGATTCAAAAGTCTTAGACAGGGTGTGGTAGCTGTATTTCAAAAATAAAATCTAAGCAAGTTGGAAATTTTTGATTTTTTGGCTGAAAAAGTTCACAAAGTGCAATTCTGGTTCTACTGCCACTACGATGTTGTTAACAACATTGCCGATGTCATTAACGATAACAAAATTTCCGATGTCGTTAATGACATTGCCAATGTCATTAACAACAGAGCAATGTCATTAACGACATTGCTTCTTTGCCTTGGACTTTTTGTGCTAAAATTGCCTAAAAAGGGTTAAGGCTCAAAGAAACAAAGCAAGCTTCCTTCGAATGAATTCAAGACCCTATAAAAAAGTGAAAAACTAGCAAGAGAAAAATAAATTACAGCTTCATCATTGAACTCACGAGTCGGAGCGAAATCTCGTGCTCACAGCAGCTAAGCAAGCTGTCTAGCTTAAGGGATTTATTGGTGATCTCGGCATGGTATCCATCATTGTAAATCAAATAGTAGTCTATTATGATACCAATGGGTTCTTTTTTAGGCAAAGGAACCACAGTCTTGTCAGAGATATGGGTACGTACTCAAGAAGTACTATCTCATTCAAGAGATAGTAGCGAAAAAGGATATAAGCTTAGGTTACATCCCTACGGATCACAATCTAGTAGATGGGATAAAAAATCCATTGACTCAAGTTAAGCATGACAAACATGTTAATGAGTATGGCATGAAGCACATGGGTAATTAACTCTAGTGCAAGTGGGAGTTTGTTAGACATGATGTATGCCCTAGAGGTAATTAGGGAGATATGTCTTTATTAGTCACTAATGTACAAGCAGTTTCAGATTATTGTTTATTAATAATAAGGAATCTTTGTTATATATCAATTATTATTTCTAAATTATGTATCTCACTGGTATTATATATATGCTATTATGTATATATATTTTTTCATTGATATAAGAAGACACAGTCCCTGACTATTTCATAGCGTGAAAGTACGAGGAAATATTGAGAGCTATGTAATGTGAGAACTGCACACATGTTACTATGAAAATTCTAAATTTCCTTAGTCGTAGTTTCATTGAGATTAGACATTAATGAAGCGGAAAAACTAGCATGTATAGGCTTACTCCTTGGGTTTGATCCAAGCAACCGATCTCACGAGCTGAAGCTGGTACCTTAAGTTAACACATGAATGTATTCGGGTAATACATTAGAGACCTCTATAAGATAAACACTTAGAAATAACTATATCCATATGTTGGTGTCATGTCTTATTGAAGAAGTTATACAAGTATCCTTAGACATGAAAAACTAGTTACCTTATGTTGGAGTTTCTAGACTTTTAGTCATACTTATTCATACCCTGGTGATCAGGATGATACAGATAATTACTGGTATAGTGATGATCATTCGTTGGTAAGCCGAGTAGTAAATATTGGATCAATCACTCCTGATATAGTGATATAATGTGAGTTGTACCTTAAGGCCTCTTGTTGAAGTGACACACTCATAAACATCTGATCAAAGTATGAGATTCATATAACGAGTTTTTAGTAAATCTTGATACATAAAGGTAAGTGGTGTTCTTCATGAACAACTTTAATTCTAGGATAGCTACGGCTATTACATGAGCTAACACTTAATTTGAGCTCAATAAACTTGATGGTACTTAACCTTATAGAATGAGTGTATTGTACTGGTTACTATTGCAAAACCGAATTAAGTCACAAGCACATGACATTCTGAGTATTAGGGGATCATATACCTTTGCTCTAAAGCCCATTTGATTGTTAAGAGTTATTGGGTTCCATATCGGTCTGGAACACTACGCCTAAAGGTTCCCAGATGGGAAGCCAAGTTTAGGTTAACCTCTAGCGACTCTATACTTTGAGATCTTATGAGGTTATACACATTGGATCTTTTAATAGACTAAGTAAAGAACTTATAGACAACGAGAATATAAGAGAAAGTCAAACTTGTTGGATGAATTATTAATTAATTGGACCAAATAATAAGGATTCAAGGAAAAATAAATTTGTGCGGAGCAAAAGGGAATTTTTTATTGCGGGTGGGCCCTGCTAACATGGGTTGTTCATGGGTGGGGGCTTGCATGGTAGCCTCATGAGCACTGGAGGTGTGCTCATGGGCTATTGGCATGCCCTAGCACATGCCAGTGGTCTGCATGACCGCAAGCACTAGCAGCGCTTATGTGGGCCTGCAGTGCAGGCCCACAGGCACAACCCACAAGCTAGGCTTGTAGGAGGACTCGCAAGCCCAGTTTGTGTCAAGGCAAGCTCATTAGGGTTTTCCTTAATGTGCACCGCATAGCCCTAGCAAGCAGGATGTGCAGGTGAGTTTGACCCATGGAGCTTGGAGCTTCGCATAGTCAACTTGCTTTTGGGATGGGAAATCCGATCCCACATTACTAAAATGGGGAGCATGTTGCTCCCCTTCTCCCTATAAAAGGACTTCTCCTCCTCTTGTATTTCCGTACTTCAACTCAACCTTTCCTTCTAAGTTTTGACTTCTTTTCTTCATGATTTTTTGTGAGATCCTTCACGAGAATTCTTTTGAAGGCTTATTCCAAGTTTGGAAAGAGCCATCTTAGTTATATTTTCGGGTTGGTATACAAGTGGTGTAGCAGTTACTTGTTCACTAACAAGTTCTTCCTCAACATGAGATTTTGGTCGGATGGGACCCGTGTGGACTAGTCATAGAGGCTTACATGGTTTGGAGGCTTGTGCTAATTGAGTGCTCTCTAATTATTTTAAGAGAGCGTCGCACCAAAGGAAAAGCATGCATCAACTTGTAATTCTCTAATCTTAGACTCTAATTTCTTTTATTAAGTTTCATATTTATAAACCTAAAAGCATCGATGGAATGTTTCAAGTTAGATTATGTCAATCATGCCATGCTTAGGAGATCTTTTAGGGTTAATTTTACATTTTGAAATTCTACCATGCAAGTTTGCATCTTCAATAACTACCTTAATTAACCATCAATTTTGGCATTACTTATAGATATTTATTAATAATTTGTGACTCATAAAAGAAAACATTATGGATCAAATTGAACCATTAACTATCGACTGTGAATTCATGAACTTATTACATGAACAAGATTGATTTGATAATCCCAGAACTGATCAACATGGTTAAAATGGTAGAACCTAAGATCGAGAAGATCCTAAGAATCTATTATTGGTGGAGTAATCCAAGCCTTCCAAGGGTAAGAATTAGAAAGAGAAGGGGTTGAATGCTAAAAAGAATATCAGTAAAAAGAAGAAAAGTTTAAGAAAGGAAATAAATATGTCTATTTCTAGTGTGGAAAGCCTAGATACTGGAAAAAAGATTATAAGGCACCTTTTTCTTGAGAAGCTAAGCAAGGCATCTACTTTAGGTATGTATGTTTGGAATACTTAAATGCACTCATATTTGTACTTCTGTGTAGGGGTTGCGAAATCGTAGAATGCTAGTGAAAGGAAACTTGGACTTACAAGTTGAAAATGTAGCATGGGTTATTGCATCAATCGTGAGAACATATAGTCTTCAATTGCCAAATTGCTTAAATTTAGAATGAAACAATTTCTACTTTATTCCAGTTGTAACTAAGAATATTATTTTTGTTACACATTTAGCAGAAGATGGATTTGAGATTTTAGTTAATAATAAAGTTTGTCATATTCATAAAAATGATGTTCTTTATGCAATGGAATTTCGATGAATGGCATATATGTTCTTAATACTAAATTTGAAATGTTAAACATGAATGCTAAGACACTGAAATTCAGATATAAAAAATTGTATTACTTATGACATTGTCATTTAGGACATATAAACGAAGCTCGCTTAAGTCTTATGGTGCATATGAACCTTGTTTAAAAGGAAAAATGAAAAAGAAACCTTTCAAAGAGAAAGGAGATCATGCCACAAGTACTTTGGAAATAATACACATGGATGTATGTGGTCCAATGAATGTGCAAGAACATAGATGTCTTGTTTACTTCATCACTTTTATCGATAATTACTCACGATATGGGTATTTGTAACTTATGAGGCATAAATCTGATATCTTTGAAAAATTCAAAGAATACAAGATGGAAGTCGAGAAACAATTTAGAAATAATATTATAACACTATAATCAGATCGAGGTGAAGAATATTTAAGCAAAGAATTTCAAGATTATCTAAGGGATAATGGAATATTATCCAATTGACCCCTCCATACACACCTTAACATAATGGAGTCTCTAAGGAGGAATCAAACTCTATTCGATATGATTTATTCCATGATAAGCTAAGAAAGTCTCAGCAAATCCTTTTGGGGATACGCGCTTTAAAGGATAGTGTAAGATAAACTTAGAGTTAAGTTTTATTGGTGTTTGTTCAAAGGTTATCTAAGAGAGATAGTGTGATATACCTTCTATGATCAAGAGGAACAAAAGACACTTGTTTTTAGGAATGCTCGGTTCCTTAAGAAGGAATACTTACTTGCAACGGCTAGTGGGAGTATACTAGAACTTGGAGTTCAAGAGGATGAACAAAAAAATCAACAAATTATTCCTACATCTAGTACACAAGAAAGAGTGATCAAGGAACAACCCATTATACAACCTTCATTGAATTGATCTAGAAGGGTTCCAGCCATTCCTAAAAGATACGGGTGTTTCATCACTAATGATAAGCAAATCTTTCTTATGGATGATAATGAACCTTAGACCTACAGAAGTAATGGATAGCTCAGATTTTAATAAATAGTTAAAAGCCATAAAATCAGAGATGGATTCCATGTATGAAACAAAGAATGGGAATTTATTGATATTCCTAATGGGATAAAACCCAAAAGCTGCAAGTGGGTTTCAAGAAGAAAACTGACATGGATGTTAAAGTAATTACCTATAAGGTAAGGTTAGTTGCAACAGGTTATATTTAGCGAGAAGTCATTAACTATGATGAAACCTTTTTACATGCATTCATGCTTAAATTGGTCACGATACTCTTGGTTATTGCTGCTCATTATGATTATGAGATCTGGTAGATGGATGTAGATCACTTTCCTCAATGAAAATTTAGATCGAGATGTATATATGATACACCTTGAGGGTTTTACATCTTGGAATGGCTCAAAGTTATGGAGACTATAAAAGTTTATTTATGGAATTAAGCATGCATCCAAGAGTTGGAATATAATTTTTGATGAGATAATTAAAGAATTAGATTTTACATCAAATACTCATAACTCTTGGGTATACAAGAAGGTTAGTGGGAGTGCAGTTGTTTTCCTTGTACTCTATGTTGATGACATATTGTTAATAGGAAATGACATTTCTCTTCTTCAAATAGTTAAATCATGGTTCTCAAGAAAGTTCTCCATGAAAGACCATGGAGACACAATATTTATACAAAATATAAGAATATATAAAGATAGTTCAAAGAGGCTTCTAGTTCTTTCACAAGATACATATATAGACAAGGTGTTGACTAGGTTCATCCTTGAGCAATCAAGAAAGGAATACCTTCCTATGTTTCATGGAATTAACCTTTTTAAATCTAAGTATCTGAGAACACTAGAGGAGAGATTTCTCATGAGTAAAATATTCTATGCATTTGCAATAGGATCATCATGTATTCTATGGTATGTACATGGCCAGATATCTCCACGCACTGAGCATCAAAAGCAGATTTCAATCTAACCTAGTGGAGAAGCGGTGGACGACCCTTAAGAAAATCCTTAAGTGCTTGAGAAGCAATAAGGATATATTCTTGGTATATGAAGAAGGTGAACTCATTGTAAAGGGGTTCACCGATGCAAGATTTCAACCTAACATAGATGATTACAAATCTAAGTTATATTATGTATTTACATTAAATGGAGGGGTAGTTATTTGGAAGAGTTCCAAATAGGATACAACTGTTAATTCAACCACAAAATCTGAGTACATTGCCACTTCTAAAGCATCAAAGTAAGCTTTATAGTTTGAGAGATTTATTAGTGATCTCATCATGGTGTCTAACAATGATGATCTAATAGTTATCTACTGCGATAAAAGTGAGGCTATTACTTTGGAAAATAAACCACAATCTCATTAGAGATATGTACACGTACATAGAAAATATCATATAGTCAAAAGATATGATAAGGATGAAGATATAGTAATGGAATACATACCCTTATATTCGAACTTGGTGGATGGTCTGACAAAGCCCTTAACACAAGTTAAGCATAACCACCACCTTAACAGTTGTGGCATGAAGCATATAAGAAAATTAGCTCTAATGCAAGTGGAAGATTGTTAGATATGATGTATGCCCTACAAGTAACTAGGGTGATATATCTTAGTTAATTTATTATGAATAAGTTTATATTAATAAATTCATTTCTTTTGTTATATCAATGACTACAAAAATATATTATGACTAGTTGAGAATATCATCATTGATATATTTGCAAAAGTCCTTGACAATATTATAGCATGGATTATAAGAGCATAGTTGAACTATGTAGGTGAGAACTGGTTTGAATGCAATTATGATATATCGAAATATCCCTAGTCATAGTTTCATCAAAACTAGACATTGATGTTGATAGATAGACTAGCATGTGTTGTCATACTTCTTCGATTGGATCCAAGCTACATATCCCCGGTATTGAAGGGTGGTGCCTAGAGTTAACATATGGATGTATCTAGGGAGATACATTGGAGATGGTTATAAGACAACACTTGGTAATATATATCATGTGTTAGTTTTCTTAGTCTTATTACAATAGCAATACGAGTATCCTTAGACTTAAGATACTAATTACCTTGTTCAAATGTTGATATAGTTTGGGTCATACCTAAGCACACTATAGACTAGGTGATTACTAGTATAATTGATGTCTGTCTGTTGATAAGCTCACTAGTCAAGAAGGAATCCATCATTACAGATATAGCAATATATGTGGGAGTTTTACCTTGGCAACTTGTTAAAAGTAGCACTCTCTGATCAGAGTATGTACTTGATAGGATGAGATCTTATTCAAAACATTTATAAGGTTGGGTAGTGAACTTTAGTAGCAAGACTAAACTATTGGGATAACCTATCGGGTTATTAGTGGGCTAACACTTCACCCAAGCACAGGAAACTAGATGGTGCTTAAATTTGATAGTAGGAGTGAATTGTATTAATACTATTGCAGAACCGGAATCAAAATATGATATGATAACTTGACAAAACTAAAAATCTCCAAAAAAAATTTACTTAAATTTTCATGTATAATTTTTAAATAATATGGCTAAATTATAGAAATATTGAATTAATTAATATACCTTACCTAACATTGCTATTTTTAATAAAAAAAATTCCATTGTTTGCAAAATGTTGAAACCATATTCCAGAACAAATATTCCACTTGCTTGATTTTACAAAGCATTCAAATTAAAACCCTTATTCAATAATCCAAAACACAAACTAATACAATTACTTTTATTGTCACACCTAAAATTGACCTAAAAAAGCAATGTAATTTTCACTTAAAACTTAGTTAAACACACCACTTCCTTTGAGATTTCTTATCATAGCCCAATTCCTACAAATGAATATAAATGTCACAAATCTCTTGAAAGGGTCTCTTAAAGAAAATTGAATGTCACAAGGAAAAAGTAGAAAAAGAATTCATAACTGAAAGGCTTTATTTGTACTTAAAAATATATTTTTAAAGCCCGGTATTTCCCTAATGGTAATGTGCTAACCGCAAGGCATCATAGAACCCCTAGCTATGTTTTTTTAAAAAACCTCTGGACGAACATTGTGTCCCTCCATCGGAAAAAGATTGGAGTGGGTGAAAATTTCGGGCGAACGTCCCAACTAGGTTGATGTGTTCGCTTGCCCACAAAACACTCACCCCTCTTTTCGTTAGAAAGAGCGCGTCACAAAATGTGAATCGTCCGAATAAATACAAAGTTCAAATACAAAGAGTAGTCAGATTAATTAAGAGATCCGAGGTCGAAAAAGAAATATGTTTCTTCCTATTCTTAAAAAATAACCAATAGTGATGAATATTAGCTACTAGTAAGTCTTTATTCCTTGGGTTCCTTTAAAAATAAATTCGTTCCTTCTCTTCCAAATACTCCAAGCTATACAAAACCAAAATGCAGTTGCAAACTCCCTCTTAAGACTGGGTATGAAAAAAGATCTCCAAAGATCAAGGAATTCCATTGCATGTCTAGGAATAAGGATCAAAATTCCCAACCAATTGAGAGCTTTAAACCAAGTGGTCCAACTATTGTGGCAAAATAGAAGCATGTGCTCAATCATCTCTGGCATTGGGTAAAACGGACATATCGAGTCAGTTAATAAAGCTCAACCTGTATGGAAAAGAAACTCACAGGCTGGTAATCATTCGTGGATCAAAAGCCAACCAAAGAAGCATATACGAGGAAGCAAAGGAGTACTCCATAAAAGCCGAAAAGAGTCACTTTGATTCGGCCAAACCATAGCGTCATACAGCCCAAAACAGAAAGAAGCTATCGAATATTCCTTACTGGGACCAATTTTCCATAAAAAATGATCACAAGGAGAGGTGAAGGACAATGCTACTTGCTCCTCAAGAGAGATGATAGCAAGGGATGGAGGGAAAATCGTTAGCACATTCTGAAAAATCAGTCATTTTAACTCAAGACAACAATGGCGTTCGGCTAAATGCAACCTTCCACACCATAACGGTTTTCTAGTAATTGCATTTTCCAATAATTCTGAGCATACCAAACTTACCGAACCAGTTTTCATTCCACTTAAGTCCCAAATATCCTCAAAGATATCTTTTAGTGGTTGATCGACTGCCCAAGAATCATGCCAAAAATCATTAGAGTTGTCATTCCCAAGCCGAACCCAACTTCAGATAACATTTAGCCATATCGATGAAAGCTTCAATCTATCAAAATCAATCAAGTCCTACCAAGTTGCGAATCCATACCGTTTCATATAAAAAAACAGCCCATAAGGAATTATCTTCCATTTTTCAGAGTTGCCAAATCCATTTAAACAAAAGGCTACAATTCATGAGCCTAAAGTCTCGAATGAATAATCCATCAAGGTACTTCGGCAAGTTTATAATATCCCAACTAACTTTGCAAATACCCTTACTAACATGGTCACCTCTCCATAAAAAATTCCTCATAATGCATACAAGTTTCGTATTCACCGTTTACGGTAGTTTGAAAAGAGATAATAAATAAACCAGGAGCGAGGAGAGTACCGATTTAATCAAGACCTAGCAGCCTGCATAAGAGAGAC
Organism: Euphorbia schlechtendalii; assembly: GCA_949673415.1. Classification (NCBI taxonomy): domain Eukaryota; kingdom Viridiplantae; phylum Streptophyta; class Magnoliopsida; order Malpighiales; family Euphorbiaceae; genus Euphorbia; species Euphorbia schlechtendalii. Next base: position 6,442 of record CATIWQ010055127.1, on the reverse strand, counting down.
ATATCCCCTGCCACAATGCTAGTCGTTGCTGAAATTTTGCTAACAAAGCATTCCAATTTCCCATGTTCAAACTTTTAAAAAAAAGAGGAGTGCCCAGGTAAATAATCAAGAATTTTTCCAACTTGCAACTGAGCCTGGAAGCAGCCAAACGTAAGATGACATCATCCACATTAATACCAAGAAGAGAGCTCTTATGATAGTTGATCCATAGGCCTGAAATTAGCTCAAAACAACAGAAAATCCTTATGAAAGTAAGGATAAGAGACCCATTTGCTGGAAGAAAACATATTGTATCATCTGCGAATTGGAACAAAGAAATTTCTGGTAAATCATCTTTGATTTTGAACCCTGGAATAAGACCCTCGCAAATACGAGCATCAATTAGTTGCTTCAACCTCTCAACTGCTAGGATGAAAATGAATGGAGATAACAAGTCACCTTGCTTGACCCCTCGGTGGATGTTGATTGGTTTTGACGGGTTGCCATTGAGCAGGATAGACATTGTCGAGTTGTGTCTGCAAACCCTAAGCCATGAAATCTATTTGTGACAAAATCCCATTTTCATTAAAACCTCATCGATATAAGTCTAAGCAATGCTGTTAAATGCCTTGTGAAAGTCTAATTTAAGGATAAAACATGCACAATGTTGTTTCTGAATCGAATGAATTACTTTTGATGCTAAGGAGCATTCATGAATACTCATATCTTTGACGAAAGCAAATTGGTTCCCAGAAATCAAGGAAGGTAGCACCACTTTCAATCGAGATGATAAAAACTTTGTAATCACTTTGTAGAATCCATGAATCAAAGTTATAAGTCTGAAATTCTAGATGGTACAACTTCTTGGAACTTTCAGAATAAGAACTGTGTACAAAGATTTAATCGAGGCCGGGAGAAATGATGTCTCGTGAAAGTGACCGAGAATTTGCATGAAATCTAGCTTCAAAAAGGCCCATGCTCTCTTTTAAAAGAAATTATTAAAACCATCTGGACCAGGTGACTTATTCTCGTTGAAAGAACAAATCACATCCCAAACTTCTTTCTCAGAAAACACCTTCATCAATAGCTGATTATGAGCCCCCAAAACCCGAGAAAATGAAAGCTTGCGTAAAGAGAATGGGATAAGCCTGGGGGCTAAAAAGAGTTCGGTGTAGAACTCATTAATAGCCGAGGAGATCAGCCCCATGTTAAAATAAATTGATCTATTCAATTCAAGAGATGAAATCCGATTATTTCGAAAGCGAGTGGAAGCAGTTCTATGAAGCAAACTTGTGTTGCTATCCCCTAAAAGAGTCCATTTACCCCTTGATTGTTGGTGTTTGATATTCTCCAAATGTGATCTCTGTTGGGTAAGCTTGCATTTCAGAGAGAGGAGTTCGGCCGCTTCAACTTGTCCTAGTGACTGAGAGGTGCTGCTGTCCGTCAAGTTTAGTACCCATTGCTCTAACACATAATTTCCTACTGCAAATTACCAAAATTCAAGGCATGCCATGGTCATATTTCATTGCTTGAAGCCTGTAACTGAAAGGAAAAGTCCCTATTGCCATGAGTCATACATATCGCTGTCCATTTATTGCGAATAAACGGAAGGAAATTGTTGTTATCCCACCAACAATTTAAGGATCAAAATGACCTTAGACCCAAAGTTATGTGCATGTGACTTTAAAATAAGATTTGGAAGTGGTCTGATAAAGAAGTATCCACTATTTTAATTGACATTTCCAGCCAATGATCCTGAATCAAACAAGATGCTAACACTCTATCAATTCGTAAATATGACCTAACATTATGCCAAGTATAATTTTAACTTGAAGCGAAATATCAAGCAAATCGCAATCATTAATGAGATCATGAAAACTCGACAAATACGGAGAAGTCAAGCCACTAGATCTTTCATTACACCTCATTAAAATCGCCACAAACAAGAACATTTTCAAGTTGACTAATAATCGGACTCAATTCTTGCCACATTAAACTTCGCCCATTCCAAACCGTAGCCCCATATAATGCAACAACATGGATATCCAAAATGCAAGATGATCCAACACGTGGAAGACGCAATTAGAACCCTAGATAATATCACTCAGTTCCAAAATATAGTGATGCCCCCCGACAAGCCTTGGGAGCTAATACATTGAAAATCAAAATCATTGTGACCCCATATCTTTTGAAAAGTACCATCCAAAATTGATTCTGCTTTAGTCTTAATCAAAACAAAGAAGTTCAACTTGAATTTACGGACACATGAATGAATAAATTATTGCTTAATTCGGTTCGACAAACCCCCACGACAATTCTAACTCAAAAACGATAACGACATCAATAAATAAAAATAACCTGGATAAAAACCTTGCTCATTAATCGATCCTATTATAAATCGCCTCCAACGCCAATGCCTTTGAGCTCTCTTTAAATAGTCCTAGCTTGACTCCATCAGACCAAGTGACATGAGCTTCGCTTGGCCTTTCCTCTTGTGATATAATTATCGAACGATTCATATTCGGGATGTCAAGACCTGAGGAGCTAGAAGTGGGTAGCAGCAAATCAAAGATAGTGACCACATCGGAAGAATTCTTGCAGACAGCCATGTTATCACCTGCCAATGAGTCCGAGATCGCTATTGTAAGTGAATCCGAGATAGTCGCTACCATTGATTTTGGGATAGCAGCTCCTAGCGACTCCGAGGCTTTAGCAGCATTATCAATAGCAGACTCCAAATGAGCAAAAGCTGCTAGCACAGATGGGTTATCGGCTGACACCGGGATAGAGGCAGATGTTCCGATTAACTGAATGTCATTAAACCTATCCTCAAATTCAGAAATTAAGGTGGAGCTAGGTGACCTTGAAACATACTCTGAACAATTCTTGCATGTGATTAACTGCCTAATATGAGCCTCAACATAAATTCTCATCTCAAACAAGTTTAAGAAAATGCGATGATCTTTCGAAGTCAAGGGAATGCTCATTACACAAGTGACAACGTCAATTCGATCTGGTCTTGAAAAATTATAATCGATCAAAACCAAGTTGATAAGTGTATATTTACACTTATTATCATGACATTTTCAATCATAAAACGATATGATTTTGTTTCATTTTATACTTCATTTAAAAGATTTCACGTGGTATGTAGTTTTTTTTTATGTAAATGCAGAAACTAGGTAAATCTTGGGAGTAAAATGATCAAAAATGGAATTCTATGTAAAAAGAGTGAAAAAGATGAATGGAATACAAGGATTTGGCTTAAGATCAAAGCTGTCGAAGATCGGTAAAATTGCAAGAAGAATTTTGAAGAAAATCGCTTTGTTATTCTTCAAAATAGAAAGTTGTCAACCATTAGTCACGATCGCTACATGCAATTCGTGATCGCAACTTGTGCTGGTTATTTGTTATCTCTTTTCAACTTCCAACCACTAGATAACAATGATCAACCGCCATCAACAACCAATCGAAAAGACACCTTTTCGAAGTCAACCAATCATGAAAAGGTGTCTTTCCATTGTGGATAAGAATGAATCTTTGCATCCAATCATATTGAAGTGATGCAACTCTTCTCCAATGGACATGACTCTTCGTTTAGATAGATGCAACCCTTCGCACTCTATAAATAGGGTTCAAATCACACCAATTTCGTGGCATGGTGTTTTAGCATGAATGGAAGGCATTGAATGATAGTATGTGTGTATAGATAGAGAGTGAAAATATCTAGATTTCGCTACGTTCAAAGTCTTAGCGAGAAAAATGTATAAGTGATTCGATTCCTATTTCAATCACTATATTTCTACACAAATTCGAGCATTTTTTGTATGAGTGTAATTGCAAAGAACTTATCAAAAAAAGTTTTCGTTCTTCGAAATTCTTTTATTCGATATTCACAAAAAATAGCATCCTAGTGGAGGTTTTGTACGAGTCGAGACCGAATTTAAAGTAAATGCAGGAATTGCAAGAATTGACGACTCCCATTAAAGAGTGGATACGGTTTTATCAACTTTAGCTTACACTTGCATACCTTACAACTTTACATTGCTTTCTGATTATAATTTCTATTTCAAAGTTTATGATATGTCTATGTGTCATAACGAGTATTTCATCTTACATCATTTATATTAAACAAGTTATATGCTTTCGAGTTAACCTTAAGAGTGATTTCAGGGTTAACAAGATTGTGCATAGTCACTGGATATGTGATTATAACATTGTTCAGTGAGCCAACATTTTTGGAATGGTAACTTGTTAAATATGGCTATGTGAGAGCAACCCATAATAAGAATAGTATTATAGTTATCCAGGTTCTTATAAGTGTCATAATTCGTTTACCCTAAATTTAGAAAAGTCATCTCATGTGTTGCTCTGCGGTGAATTATCAAGTATTTGTTGAAGTTATCTAGTGTATGAAATATTCTTGATGATTTTGAATGTTTTTCTCTGCTAAACTTGTTCTTAGGAAATATCTATATATTTTACATTTTCTCTCATCTATTCATTAATTTATCTATTCATCAATCTATCATCCAAATCATCCAACTCCAATACAAATTATCTTACTTCATTTGTTCCATAACTCTAGTTGGTCTTTAAAACCGAATCCCCTCCCTGTGGGATTGATATCTTTTAAAACTACATCGAAACTGTATACTTGCAATGGTCACCATTTTTCTATTTGATAAGCGGTATTGATAGCACCTGTTTGTATTTTGAACTTTTATCTTATCGGCATAAAGGTGGGGAACAAGGTTTATGGCACTGTTACCAGATATAAGCCTATCGGAATGAGAATAGTAAAAATCTTGTGATCACTAGGGTAAACGAATTATGACACTTATAAAAACCTGGATAACAATAATACTATGCTTAGTATGGGTCGCTCTCACATAGCCATATTTAGCAATTTGCCACTCCAAAAATGTTGGCTCACTAAACAACGTTATAATCACAAGTCTAGTGACTATACACAATCTTGTTAACCCCAAAAGCACTCTTAAAGTTAACTTGAAAGCGTATAACTTGATAAATATAAATGACGTAAGATGAAATACTCGTTATGACACATAGACATATCATAAATTTCTAAAAAGAAAGTATAAGTAGAAAATAAGGTAAAGTTGTAAGGTATGCAGGTGAAAGCTAAAGTTGATCAAACCGTATCCACTCTCTAATGGGAGTCGTCAATTCCTGCAATTCTTGTGTCTACTTTGAATTGGGTCTCGACTCGTACAGAACATCCTCTAGGATGCTATTCTTCGTGAATTTCGAATAAAAGAATGTTGAGGAATGAAAACTTTTAGTGATAAGTGCTTTGTAATTACACTCGTACAACAAACGCTCGAATTTGTGGAGAAATCTAATGATCAAAATAAGAATCGAATCACTTATACATTTTTCTCGCTAACACTTTGAACGTAGTGAAATCTATATATTTTCACTCTCTATCTATACACGCATACTATCATCATTACCTACCATGCATGTTATACTATGCTATGAAATTTATTGAATTTGAACCCTATTTATAGAGTGTGAAAGGTTGCGTCTATCCAAACGAAGAGTCGTATCCATTGGTGAAGGGTTGCATCACTCAATATGATTGGATGCTTAGATTCATCCTCATCCACAATGGAAAGGCACCTTTTCATGATTGGTTGATTTCCAAAAGGTGTCTTTTCGGTTGATAGTTGATGGCGGTTGATCGTTCTTATCCGATGGTTGGTAGTTGAGAAGAGTTGACCAATAACCATCACAAGTCACGAGCGCGATACATGTGTTGTGATCGTGACTATTGGTTAGTGACTTTCTATGTATGAAGAGTAATAAGTCACAACTGCAAATGGGTGTCAAGTTATTGAAATGGGTTTTTCCTTTATGTTTCTTCTTTGCAACTTTACCAATCTTTGACAGCTTCGATCCTGAGCCATTTCCTTACGTTCCACGCATCTTTTTGCACCTTTTTCACTCTTTTTCCATTGAATTCCATCTTTGATCATTTTACTCTGAAGATTCACTAAGTTTCTACACTTGCATAAAAAAAACTACATACCACGTGAAATCTTTTTTATGAAGTATAAAATGACTCTAAATCATATTGTTTTATGACTCAAAATATCATTATAATAAGTGTAATTATACACTTATCACACCTCCACACTTAACTTTTGCCTTGTCCTCAAGGTAAACACAACAGAAGTGTATAAAATAGTATTCAAGTTCATACCTCATTTGGCAAAAGACTATTGTAGTGAGTACAACATTCCCATGTTGCATAAAGTTCAAGTAAAAGTTAAAAATTTCCCACAAATTAGTAATGTGCAATTTATATAGTCCAGTTGCGTCTTCATGGAGGGTCAACCAAATTGCGGCTTCATATAAGCATTATAACTTGCTTGAAAATTTCCTTCTCTCAAGTATAGTGTAAAGTATAAAGGACAAAGGAAGAACACTTTGGAAA
>CATIWQ010055095.1:0-20840 GCA_949673415.1 Euphorbia schlechtendalii | reverse complement strand
CCCAAACTCGATTAGGTTGAAACGAATCCATCATGCTTAAAGAATTGGCAATCTCGAAACCGAACCATTTACTCATCATCTCTCTCGTGACGGTGTATTGTTATCCTTGATTCCGAAATTGTATTGCCCTCTTCCTTGAATCTTCGAAATTGAATGTTACCAAACTCTCAAGAATTCAATCTCTATTTTGAGGAAAGCGCAAAGTCACAAATTTTGTGAGACCAAGAGCCGATAGGTAGACTTCCAACTCATCACGGAGATTAAGAGTTTCCAAGAAGGCTAAATCGAGGAATATCATCCCGGTGATATCCAATTTGCTTAGCTTTTGGAACCTTTTGCCTTCTTTTCTTATCCTCAATGGGAAAGGACAATCAAATTATTCTTGAAATGATTGAGCTCCTCTCTTTTGTCCTGCTCTCTTCACACGAGTCATTTTGGTTTTGAAGTAAAAGGTTTGAAAAGGTTTAGATGTTGAAGGTAGAAGATGAGAAAATTTAGAAATTTGTAGGCTTTTTAGAAGGTGTGGTGGCTAGGGTTCAACTTGGACCTATTTATAGAGGTTTAATGGGTCTCTAATTGGTCATAAATGGGATTATAGCCGTTTAGGCTCAAAACTAGCCGTTAATGGCAGCTACGGACATCTGTCACGTGTCAGTTCGTGATATGTAACGGTTATATTTTGCTCATGTAGCGATCGCGAAGGCCTGTCACGATTGTGACTTTCTTCATAATAGAAATAGAACATTTTGATATCCAATGTTCACGAGCACGAATTGAGTCACGGTCGCAATCTTCTTTACTCTTCAAATTTCTTCAATTTTTAGACTTGTACCTATAAAAACATAGAAACACAAACACAAACAAACTTTGTTAAATACAAACGATAAATATTTACTATTATACCTTGAGTAATCATGGTGATGATAGCAATTGAACATCAATGTCTTGTTGTTCAAATTTATTTTCATTTATAATAACAAATATTTACAAGCAAATATAACAAAAGAAATAATCAAATAAACACGAATAATACGAAATACTAAACAAATCAAAATTTACATATACAAATTTTCTAAATCGTGAAAGGAAAGGAAACTATTCTTGGGGAGTTAGTGATTCAATCATTTGATCAACTTAAATCGTGAAACGGTTTCTTTTTCCGATTTTCGGCCAAAAATTATCCTAAAAAATCCAAATTTCATGAAATTAAACATCCTAAACATCTAAATGACCCTAAATACTACCTATTCATGGACCGATTCCACATGAAATCGGTTCCAATCCAAGTTTTAGCCTAAAATCCTAAAAAATCAAAAATCGGAAAAATTGAGATAAACGTAGGATTCTCGAGTTACCTGGATATTCAAGACATACTTGTGAACCCTCAGGATGAGGGAAGTGATGGGAGAGGTGAGGGAGTAGCCCACGAACTCATCTGAAGCGTTAAAACCATAAGCCCAAGCTAAGGAGCACGAATGGAGTATTGGGTTCACCAGATGAATCGGGAGAGATGAGGCAACGATGTTGCGGGGTTTCTTGCCCTTAATCTTAGTCCTCATGATCGATAGTCGGAGATTTGCCCAAAAAGAGGTTTTGGGAAAAGAAATTTGAAAAGAAGAAAATGGAAAAATGAATTGCTTTTCCTGATTTATATATTCTGCCTCTTCAAATGCGACATCAGTACCGATATTTGTAATATCGATACCGATATCGTGACATCGGTACCGATTTTACCAATATCAGTACCGGTATCGCAACATCGGTACCGATATTAACAAGATCGGTACCGATGTCAATTTTTTATACTTTGCTTTTCTCTTCTTTTTGCAGAATTTAGCTACGATAGAAGATTTTCTACCACAACAACACCGGTGAAAACCCTTTTCCAACTTATTATAGCAATAGACCTATTATGGTTTGCATTTTCCGACATATCACAGTCAATGAACCTATTACGGTCTACATTTTTCAACTTAGTACAGTTAATGGACCTATTACGGTTTGCATTTTTTGACTTATTATAGTCAATTGACCTATTACAGTCCGCATTGTCTGACTCATTACAGTCTGCATTCTCCGACTCATTACAGTTAATGGACCTATTATGGTGCATTTTCATACTTATTACAGTTAATGGACCTATTGCGGTCCGCATTCTCTGACTCATTACAATCAATGGACTTATTACGGTCTGCATTTTCCGGACTATAACAATCAATTGACCTATTACAGTCTACATTTTCCTGACTTGTTACAGTCAATGGTTCTGTTATGGTCGGCATTTTCTGACTTATTACAATTAATGAACCTATTATGGTCCATATTTTCCGACTTATCACAGTCACTAGACTTATTACAGTCCACACATTTCCTGACCTATCATTGTCAATGGACTTATTACAGTCCACACATTTCTTGATTTATCACAGTCAACAAACTTATTACAGTCCACACATTTCTTAACTTATTACAGTCCACGCCTTTCTTGATTTATCATAGTCAACAGACTTATTACAATACACACATTTCTTGACTTATCACAATCAACACCTTTCTTGACTTAGGACAATCAACAGACTTGTTACAGTCCACACATTTGAACGAACTTACTACAGTCCACACCTTCTCATGACTTATTACAGTCCACACCATTCCATGACTAATTACAGTCAATTGACTTTCTACAGTCCATATCCCTTCTAAACCTTTACTTACCAAGTGCAAAGTCGAGAAACAAGGGGAAACTATTAACGAAGAGGTAACTCACAAGGAGCACGGAGAGACTAGTCGCATCAACATTAAGTTATGTCGAAAGCCTTGGATTATCTCGAAGACTCCACACCGGGAAGTGCCAACCGCGACTGGTCAGGTATCATTTCTGAACTCTGTTGATCTTTCAATCGTGGGACCATACTGATCTCATATCAGCAGTGATCCCTTGAGGGGTAGCCTGTGAGCATGGGATTTTAATCCTCACTCTTGAGTTCGATGATAAAGCTGTAATTTATTTTCCTTTGCTAGTCTTGTACTTTGACAAGGTCTCAGAGGTCCTTAGGAGAAACATTACTTGTTTCTTACGAACCTTAGATGTTTTTTAGGCTACCTCATCAGTAACCAAAGTCAGACAAAAAATCCAAACATCTATATCGATGTCACTAACATCGATACCGATGTTGTAATATCGATACCATTGTTGTGACATCGATACCGATATCACTAACATCAGTACCGATGTTACATCGATACCGATATCGCTATGATAGTAGCAGCACAATAATTGCAAAATTCTAGAAATTATTGGCATAAGCCCACTAATTGACACCAGTCATCTACCTCACTACTATGGTGGCTGGAAAAGTCACTCCATAATGTTAGAAGTGATATTAGTGAAGAAAATGGGGAAAATGCCAAAAATCCTAAGTGTAGGCTTTTTGACTTGGATTGAAGGGAGCTCACTATAAAAGGATGCTCACATTCTGCATTTGAGGGGGGGGGGAAGGAACGCAAAAAAAAGGGAGAATATCAATATATTTTCAAAAAGAATTCATTTCACAAAAACAAAGAGAAATTTGCATATTCATGTCCTTAGTTCATATGGATGACTAAGCTACTTTCCATCACATTTGTAAAGAAACCATTAACATAATCCCTAACTACAAAAAAATCATTTCACTTTAAGTTTGTGGAGCAACACTTGCCCTATTACTCATTTTTCTCAAGCCAAACTACCTTGTCAACCAACCAAAGAAATGAGGAGGGTTTCCCAGAGGAACTTTGAGGGTCTCAAAGAAGTGGATTCTCGACTACTTACCCTCTGAGTTCCTAGAGTTTGTATTTACATTTATACTCCTTTCTTTTTGAAGTTTTATTTTCTTTTCGGTTATTTCTGTTTTTTTGTACACCAATCAGTTTTTCATTAATTGTGATATGTCTCCAAATCTGTTTTAGTATTTTGTTTAGATAAACATATTATACACATCTTGAGCTTTCCATAATGATAAAGATCATCTAAATCAGTTAAGTATAGCAAAAGTTATAATCGTTTGAAGTTTCAGATTTTTCTTTTGATGTTTCTGCTATTTTTTGTGTTTTCTGCAGGTATGGCTATGATGTCAGTACTAACATTACCAACATCGGTATCGAAATTATCAATATTTTTGCAATGCTGACACTGACTTTGCAACGCCAACGTTGACGTTACCTCTTTTTTTTTCCTAAAAAATTCAAGTTTATATATTTTGCATTAATTATGGGTTAATTAACAAAAATAATTTGTTTACACGAATACCTCAAGATTAATATAATAATTTTATATTAATCTTTTGGACATATTCCGAGAGAAAATTTAAATACCAGTTCCCTCTTAACCAGGGTAAAATTATTACCGTATTTGACTTTCCACGGAATATATACAAAAGATAATGATTATGTTCATGGGCCTAGAATTATTTATTACTTCCATTTATTTGTAAATAATTAGATTTAATTTAGGAAACCCCCACTAAGAGAACCCCATTCTCGGATATCAGACCCGACTAAATTCACATGTGGCATTTTCATTAATAAAATGAGTAACATATTTGTATAAAAATGAATCATTTTTTTATAACGAAAACCACGAGGCTTTGTCGGCACTTTTTATTTAACTAGGCTACACGAGTCTTCCAATTATTAAAATCGAACATATTTAGTTCACTAGCACGTATTTACGTTGTGAAAATATTTCATACTAACCTTTGTGGATGCAGGTAGAATATGTTAGATGTATGCCTAGGATTTTATTTTCCTCCGGGTATCGCACTTTTAATAAAAATGATGTATTTGTTAGATCGGTTATATAATAGGATATTGATATATTCATTCCCATGGATCTCATGTATTTAGTCAATTTTATAATCCTCGTCCCCAAAATATGTAAATAAACCCCCCTAGACTAGGCGCATTTATTTTCGTACGTGATTACTTTCCACGCTTATTTGTTGCTTTCTGTATATATGCTAAAATTTGACTTGAAAATGATTTAGAATGGGATATCATAATATTGGAAAATGGTAGCCAATTGCCTAATATGACTTAAATAACGATGAAGTAAGCTAACTCATCCAGACCCAAATATCTATACTACGGTATCGTTTAGGCTTAACAGATCTAAGGCTGTACAGAATTTCCCAGAAGAGCTGATTCGAGTGGCGACACTATATAACGTAGGATAGAGGTTTAAGCCTTGAGTCTTCGAAATACATTCCATAACAAAACAACACACATTTTCGAAAACCCCACGCCCCATCTCACGGGGCCGGCACCTCGCAACGACTGCGCGGGTGGAACGTCATCCCCTCATAGGTAGAAAAGTGGGGAACAAGGTTTTTGCTTCATCACTGAATATAAGCTCTCTAAATTAGTAAAGTCAAAACCTTGCGATCAGGTTGCAAGGCAGAAATCAAAAACATAAAATTAACCTGAGGATCTCCTAAGCATGCCATGATTGTTATAATCTATGTTGAAATGTTCCATAGATGCTTTTAGGTTTGTAAAACATATAAAGAAACCTAGCATCTAAGATTTAAAGCATTGCTAGTTGATGCGTACTTGATCTCTCTTTTGGTAGAGGCGTTCCCTTTCAAGCAGTTTCGATAGCACAAGCTTCCAAACTAGGAGAGCCTCTATGACTTGATCCACACGGATCTTCACCGACTAAAACCTCAAAGCGGTAGAACCCGTCGATAAAAAGCAGATACTAGACTACTTCCAAATCAAACCAAAAATCCGAAATAAAAAGCTCACTTAAACTTTGAGCCTTCCAAAAGAACTCTTCGATTTGTTTGGAGAAACTCATGGAGGATCTCGGATAATAAAAAGAAGAGAAGAGTAGAAATCAGAGAGAAATAAGCTCAAAGCTGTTGGTTTGTGTGTAAAATAATAAGGCTTTGAAAGCCTATTTATAGGGAAAAAGGGGGAGTGTTTGACTCCCCCTCCAACTCTGCATGGTATAGGATATGCAGGTGGGTCAGCCGCGCTGGTAGGGAAACTCGCAGGCTGACTCGCGGGTTTCATGAGGATCAGCTGCGAGCCCATGATTGAGCATAGGCTTGCCCCGTGCGCTAGTTGCCTATGAGCTTTTTAGCTCGCAAGGCAGCCTCACAGGCCCCACTTTAAATAACCTGTGTTCTTTTTGGGGCCCACTTGCAATGGGAAAATTCACTTGAATTATTAATTTTGTTAAACTAATTAATAATTCCTCTCACTGATTTCACAACTTGTATTTTCACTATAGACCTAGTCTATAGGTTCTTTACGTGGTCCGATAAAGACCCAAAGTGTGTGACCTCATAGGATCCCAAAGTGTAGATCCATTAGAGGTTAACCTAAACTTTGATTCCCTTCTAGGAACCTTTAGGCTCAGTGTTCTAGACCGTTATAAAATCTGATAGATATAGATGATCAAATGAGATTTCTACCAAAGGCGTATGATCCCTCAATACTCAGAACGTCAAGTGCCTGTGACTTGATACGGTTCTATAGTAGTAACCAGTACAAACACTCCTTCCATCAGGTTAAGTACCATCCAGTTTATTGAGCTCGGATTAAGTGTCAACTCATGTAATAGCCATAGCTATCCTGGAATTAGACTTGTTCATGAAGAACACCACTCAGCGGTTTTGTATCTTGATTGACTAGAAACCTGTTCCATCAATCATATACTTTGATCAGAGGTTTATGAGTGTGTCACTTCAACAAGGGGTCCTAAGGTACATCTCCATTATATTACTATATCAGGAGCGATGGATCCCATCTTGACTTACCAACATGTGATCATCGCTATACCCGTAATCACCCGTGCCATCTTAATCTCCAGGGTATGAATAAGTATGACCCAAAGTATAGCAACTCCTACATAAGGTAACGGGTATCTCAGGTCTGAGGATACTCGTATTGCTACTGCAATAAGACATGACACCAACACATGGATATAGTTATTTCCGAGTGTCTATCTTATGGCGGTCTCCAATGTATTACCCGAATACATTCATGTGTTAACTCAAGGTATCACCTTCAGCTCGTGAGATTGGCCACTTAGAACTAATCCAAGGAGTAAGCCTCCACATGCTAGTCTATTCGCTCCATTGATGTCTAGTCTCAATGGAACTACGACTAGGGATATTTAGACTATTCATTGTAACACGTATGTGCAGTTCTCACTTTACATAGCTCCCACTATGTCCTTGTACTTTTACACTATGAATTAGTCATAGACTTTGTTTTCATCAATGCACATATACATATCCAAAACATATTTGATACCAACGAGATACAAATAAAAGGAATCACTAATAAATCACGAAATGCCTTTGATTATTATTAATAATTCAAAAATATTTGTTCATTGTAGCTAATAAAGACATATCACCCTAATTACCTCTAGGGCATACATTATGTCTAAAAATCTCCCACTTGCACTTGAGCTAATTGGCCATTTTCTTTATACCATACTCATTAACATGATAGTCATGCTTAACTTGAGTCAATGGTTTTGTTAGCCCATCTGCTAGATTCTGATTCGTTGGGACATATTCTAAACTTATATCTTTTCTGGCTACTATCCTTTGTATGAGATGGTATTTATTAGTACATGTCCATTTTTCTAGCGCGACCATGGTTCCTTCGCTTGAGAAATAGCCCCATTGTTATCACAATAGACCACTATCGGATTTACAATTTTGGACACCACATCAAGATCACCAATAAATCTCTTAAGCTAGACTACTTCATTAGCTGCTTCTGAAGCAGCTATGTACTTAGCTTCTATGGTTGAATCGATAGTCGTATCTTCTTTGAAACTCTTCCAAACAACTGCCCCTCCTTTAAATATAAACACATAACTTGACTTGGACTTATAATAATCCTTATTAGACTGAAAACTTGCATCGGTGTATCCCTTTAAAGTGAGATCACCTTCTCCATTTACTAAAAACTTATCCTTAGTAATGTGCAAGTACTTAAGGATAGTTTTAACAACCATCTAGTGCTTCTCACCTGGGTCAGATTGAAATATGCTTGTAACGCTCAACGCATGTGAGATGTCAAGCCGAGTGCATACCATAACATACATGATAAACCCTACTACTGAGGCATAGTGTATTCCATTCATGCGTAGTCTCTCTTCTTGTGTTCTCTGACACTCAGATTTAGAAAGGTTAATCCCGTGAAACATAGGAAGATAACCCTTTCTTAACTGCTCAATGTTAAATCTATCCAAAACCTTATCTATGTATGTACTTTGAGAAAGACCTAGCAGCCTTTTGGATCTATCTTGGTAAATTTTAATACCAAGTATAAAAGCTGCTTCTCCAAGGTCTTTCATGGAGAACTTCTTTGACAACCATGTCTTAACTATCTAAAGAAAAGGAATATCATTTCTTATTAATAATGTGTCATCGACATATAATACAAGGAAAATGATCGCACGCCCACTAGCCTTTTTATATACAAGGCTCATTAGCGTTCGATAAAAAATTGATTTCTCAGATTGTCTCAACGAACTAAATATTCCAACTCCTCGATGCTTGCTTAAGTCCATAAATGGACTTCTGCAACTTGCATACCTTAGAGCCATCCTTAGATGTGAAACCCTCGAGTTGTGTCATAAACACATCATTATCCAGATTCTAGTTAAGGAATGCTGTCTTCACATCCATCTACCAAATCTCATTATCATAATGAGCGATGATGGTAAGGAGTATCCTGATAGACTTCAGCATGGCCACCGGTGAAAAGGTTTCATCATAGTCAATGCCTTCTTTTTTACTATACCCTTTTGCAACCACCCTTACTTTATAGGTAACTATGTTACCGTCCATGTCGGTTTTTTTCTTGAAAACCCACTTGCATCTATTGGGACTAATCCCACTTGGATCATCAACCAAGTTCCAGACTTGATTTTGGTACATGGGGTCCATCTCCAATCTCATGGATGAAAGCCATTTATCAGATTCTGAGCCTTCCATTGCCTCCTTGTAAGTCTTCAGCTCATCATCTACCATATGGAAGAGATGTTTATCATCAATGATGATAAACCTGTATCGCTCGGGAGCGATTGGAGCCCGACCTGACCTATGTAATGTCTGTGTTATAATAGGTTGTTCCATGCTTACACTATCTTGTGTAATAGGTGTAGGTATAATCAGTTGACTGTCTGTTTGATCTACTTGAGTACCTAACTCAAGAATGCACCCACTAACTTTCGCAAGTATATACTCGTTCTTGAGGAATTGAGCATTTCTAGAAACAAGGACTTTCTATTCCTTGGGATCATGGAAGGTATACCCTATAGTCTCCTTAGGGTAACCTACAAACAGACATATATCAGACTTAGCACCTAGCTTATCTAAAGTTGTCCTTTTAACATTTGCAAGACATCCCCAAACTCTCAGGTGAGAAAGACTGGGTTTTTTACCATACCATAACTCGAATGGAGTTTGATCAACTGATTTAGAGGGCACTCTATTTAGTATATAAACTGCGCTCTTAAGTGCGTAAACCCAAAAGGATCTACTGAGTTCTGCTTGGTTCATCATGGACCAAACTATATCGAGTATGGTTCGATTCCTCCTTTTTAACACTCCATTGTGTTGGGGTGTATAACGAGGTGTCCGTTGGGATAAAATACCATTATCCCTTAGATAATCCTGAAACTCTTAGCATAAGTATTCACCGCCTCGATCAAATCGAAGGCTCTTGATACTTTTCCCAAGCTGTTTCTCTACTTCAATTTTGAATTTTTTTAAGCATCGAAACTTTCAGACTTGTGCCTCTCATAAGGTACAAATAACCTTATCGCTAGTAATCGTCAATAAAGGTTATGAAGTATATGAAACCCTCATGTTTCTTAACACTCATTGGACCATATACATTGGAATGTATTATTTCCAAAGTACTAGTGGCACGCTGACCCTTTCCTTTGAAAGGTTTCTTAGAGATCTTCCCTTTTAAGCAAGGTTCGCACACACCATAGGAAGCCCATTCCATTGGGCCTAAGTCTCCACATTTGTGTAACTTAGTTAAGCGAGTCTCATTTATGTGACCTAGACGATAATGCCATAAGTAAGTGTATTTCTTATTATCTAATTTCAATTTCTTAACAATGGTCATATTTAGAATTTTAGTTTTAGTAAGTAGAACAAATATGCCATTCAAAGATATTCCATAGGCATAAAAAATATTGTCACGCTGAATTTGACATTTATTATGAGAAAGTAAAATTTCAAATCCTTCTGTTGCTAGAAGTGCAACAGATATAATATTCTTAGTGATAGCTGGAATATAATAGCAATTATTCAAAACTAAAACTAGGCCACTAGGCAAACGAAGGCTATATGTCCCTACAGCTGTTGCAGCAACCCATGCTCCATTTCCAACTTTTAGGTCCATTTCCCTCTTTGTAAGCCTTCTACTATTCCTCAAACTCTGTACAGAAGTACAAATATGAGTACCACAACCAGTATTTAATACCCAAGTAGACTCATAGGGAATTGTAGAGAAACTCTATATCATGAACATACTTGAAGAAGATGCCTGACTTGGCTTCTTCTTCACTTATTCAGAAATTCGACCTTTGCAATCACGTTTCCAATGTCTGGGCCTTCCGCACAGGAAACATAATCCTTTGGGTTTCCCCTTTTTAATAACCACATTTCTATCTTTCCTGTTAATGGGTTTTAAACCTTTACCTTTAATGCAAGGTTTACTTACAAAGGTACTTGTTCCTCTTGCCTCCAGAGCTTGCTCAAAACTTCTAAGTTTCTTAATAAACTCTGATATCTTGTTAGTCCTCTTTAATATAAGATAAACTTTCACAATAGGTGAATATTTATCAGATAGGGTTCCTATCATTAATTGTATGCCATGCTTAGAATCTGTATTGATTCCGATTTGAGCCAATCTTCTTGAACACTGTAAGTATTCGATGCATTGCTTAGTGGCTAGGATCCCATCATCTCTCCCAGAGTTGTAAAGGAACTTCAAAATTTCATTCCACTCAACTTTCATGCCTACATGAAGTCCTTTGAGATGAATTAGCATGGATTTTAAATCCATACCTTCATGTTGTTTCTTAAGTTTCAAGCTCATGGTCTCGAGCATCACAAGTGATACAACGAAAGCATCTCTTTTGTGCCTAACATATGCTTCTTTCTTTTGGATAGAAGTGTCAACATCAAGATTGTCTGGTTCCAAATTATCTAGGACATAATCCATGTGGCTTTTCTCAAGTTCCTCTCTGAGAACTTTGAACCAGTCATCAAAATTGATCCCTGTCAATTTGGTGTCAAGTATCGGGTGAAGGTTTATGTTTGGATTCATTGTTCAACCTAGATATAAGATAGAATTTGGTTAGACATTAGCATATGTACATGCATTTAATATAAGTTCTTTAATTAAACACATAATTTCCTACTATTTTATCGACATTCAAATAGCCCTTTCTATTCAAATTCGGGAAATTTGGTTAAACCAATTTTCCTTAGTAGGTAGCATCCATAGTTACTCATCATGACCCCCACTATGGCAGGTCAAGTTATAATAATATAACCATTGTTGGAACCCATCCATTTGCAACTCTTGCAATTACTAATCTATTTGATTTTTCTTTCTCGAGACATGTGTACCCAATTGCACAACTCCTCAAATGTGTCTCCAATTCGGCATTAGCTCCAATAATATAAATAATTAACCCTCTTCAGTTAAGGCATTAACCCCATCTAGTCTCATGACCAAGAACATGTTAAGGGTATGCATGTTGTACATGTGCTTACATCCGTTAATAACGCTCATATCATGACTTATGACGAGAAGACATTTTTCCACCTTAATATAGTTGTGGGGATTTCATTGGTACCACTAGTCTCACCCTAGCTAGGTCTCATACGATGGATATGATTATGAAATAATAATTCTGGGCTATTAGGAATTATTAACTCTAAGGGAACATGCTCTAATTGGTATATCATAATCATTCCATTATGCTAAGACTCCACATAGCACGCAAAACAAACAAGGTCCATGTTTAAGTTTTTGCACCTATGTCTACATGTCTTAATATCAACAACTTAAACAACGTTTGTAAAAACATATGCGGAATAAATTCCCATACTAGAAATTGACTAAGTCATAAACATCCCTTGGGTATACTAGAATATAATACCGATGATAATTTTCAGGTAGGAGAGGCTCCCTTGAAGTGAATGAGCAGCCTTGTCCATTCCTTGCCAAAATTACCATGGGCACTTTGATTCGTTATACCATGGACACTTATGATTTAAAGATTTCATTCTTTAATTAAGTGAAGTACGGGATGATGCTTAATCAAAGCATTTACCCATGTGGTAAAACATTGCTAATTTTATATGATAATTACCTAAACTAAGTTTGAGCAAAACCTTAATCTAGTTATCACATCATTTTCTATAATAGGAATTGAAAACCTAAGTCATGCATAACAAACTTAATCAATTCATAGAAAATTACATTTTAACATATTACAATCAATCATGCATAGCATAAGGCAGGCGCTGATACCATTGTTGGTTAATCAAGACAGTAATTGAACATGCATAGGTTGCAAGGCGGAAATCAAAAACTTAAAATTAACCCAAGGATCTCCTAAGCATGCCATGATTGTTATAATCTAGGTTAAAATGTTCTATAAATGTTTTTAGGTTTATAAAACATATAAAGAAACCTAGCATCTAAAGATATAAAGCATTACCAGTTGATGAGTGCTTGATCTCTCTTTGGTAGAGGCGTTCCCTTTTGAGAAATTCCAATAGCACAAGCTTCCAAACTAGGAGAGCCTCTATGACTTGATCCACACGGATCTACACCGACCAAAACCACAAAGAGGTAGAACCCATCGATAAAAAGCAGTTGCTAGACTACTTCCAAATGAACCCGAAAATCTGAAACAAAAAGCTCACTTAAACTTTGAGCCTTCTAAAAGAACTCTTTGATTTGTTTGGTGAAACTTGTGGAAGATCTCGCACAACAAAAGAAGAGGAGAGTAGAATCAGAGAGAAATAAACTCAAAGCTTTTGGTGTGTGTGTGTGTGTAAAATAATGAGGCTTTGAAAGCCTATTTATAGGGAAAAAGGGGGAGTGTTAGACTCCCCCTCCAACTCTGCATGGAATGAAGGAGGGTCAGCCACACGGGAAGGGTAAACTACGGGCTAACCCTCAAGTTTCATGAGCGGGCTTCCATCATCATCCATAAGCCCATGCTTGCAGCCCTCACAAGCACCTCCAAGGGGAGCGCTTACACGCTTGAAGCCTGCTAGCGCGGGCTTGCCACGTGCGCTAGGGCCCGCGAGCTTTTGAACTCATGGGGTAGCCGCATGGGCCCCACTTCGAATAACCTATGCTCTTTTCGGGGCCCACTTGCAACGGGAAAATTCCCTTGCTCGCTTTGACTGTTTTTTCCCTATCTTTTCATTATTTCTTTGAATTATTAATTCGGTTAAACCAATTAATAATTCCTCTCACTGATTTCACAACTTGTATTTTCTATATAGACCCAATCCATGGGTTCTTTACATGGTCCGATAAAGACCCAAAGTGTGTGACCTCATAGGATCCCAAAGTATAGAGCCACTAGAGATTAACCTAAACTTGGCTTTCCGTCCGGGAACCTTTAGGCTCAGTGTTCCAGACTGTTATGGAACCCGATAGCTCTAGACTATCAAATGGGCTTTCTAGCAAAGGCGTATGATCCCTCGATACTTGGAATGTCACGTGCCTATGACTTTATCCAATTCTGTAGTAGTAACCAGTACAATACACTCCTTCAATTAGGTTAAGTACCATCCAGTTTATTGAGTTCGGATTAAGTGTCAGCTCATGTAATAGCCATAGCTATCCTAGAATTAGACTTGTTCACGAAGAACACCACTCAGCGGTTTTGTATTTTGATTGACTAGAAACCCATTCCATCAATCATATACTCTGATCAGAGGTTTATGAGTGTATCACTTCAACATGGGGCCCTAAGGTACATCTCCATTATATTACTATATCAGGAGCGATGGATCCCATCTTGATTACATAGCTTCCCAACATTTGACCATCGCTATACCCATAATCACCAGTGTCATCCTATTCACCAGAGTATGAATAAGTATGACCCAAAGTATAGAAACTCCTACATATGATAACCTGTATCTCAGGTCTGATGATACTCGTACTGCTACTGCAATAAAACATGATACCAACACATGGATATAGTTATTTCTGAGTGTTTATCTTATGGCGGTCTCCAATGTATTACCCGAATACATTCATTTGTTAACTCAAGGTATGACCTTCAGTTCGTGAGATCCACCACTTGGAACTAATCTAAGGAGTAAGCCTACACATGCTAGTCTATCCGCTACATTGATATCCAGTCTCAGTGGAACTACGACTAGGTTTATTTAGACTATTCATAGTAACCGTTGGCAGAGGTGTTCTCCATAGAGGGGGTTGATCCCTGAAGAGACACAATGGGAGTAGAATCTAGGAAAACACCTGTAAGGGTGTCCATTGAGCTCGATACGTATGTCCTCAAGTCAAGAAGGAAAAGGAAGACTGAAGAAGGAACCTCAGTCGAGGGGGAGACCATCCGTAGCGGGGAAGAAGCCTGTAAACTTGGATTCTTACAAATTGAAGGGATAACATGGCCAAACTGAAGATGGATATGACTAGTACCCTTGGGTGAATTCTATGGAAACAAGGGTGATAGAGGACGGAGTGCTGAGGGTTACGTAGAGTGGTCAGGTTTTCCGAAGAGAATAAGTGGTACAGCTCAATGACTCCAAGCCCGAGGAAATCATAAGGGAACAATCTGAACCACCTCTACCCCCCAAGGTGGATGAAGATATGCTGGATATAGATCCCTTGGTGAATCAATTGAAGGGGACTCAGACAAAGTACAACATATGGAGATTACTTGAGACATCCCAGAAACATAGGATGGGCCTGGTCAAGAGGTTGATGGAAATGCCCGCCGCACCTACAACCTCAGTAATTGAGATGTGCATCGCCATTGGGGAAGGGATCACTACTCATCAGATGCCATCCATAACTTTTAACCAATCTGAGCTGCCGCAAGATCTAGGGTTGCACAACCGGGCCTTGTTTGTCAAGGTTCGAATTTTTGATAGGGCAATACCATCCGTGATGGTCGATGATGGATCGAGCCTTAATCTATGTCCACTCAAAGTCCTACCCCTACCTAGGGCTAAGGGGATATATTGGCCAAATCAGACATGGTGATTCGAGCTTATGATGATTCGAAGAGAGGAGTAGTGGGTAGTTTTGAAGTAGAGGTCACCGTAGGGGGAGTGACCTCTAGTGTGAAGTTTACTATGCTAGACATCCCAATAACTTACTCGCTGCTCTTGGTCAAGCTATGGATCCATGCGATAGGGGCGGTCCCTTCCACTCTACACCAGAAGATAAAGCTTATCCACAATGGGAGGCTTATAACAATCGAAGCAGATGAAGAATCAGCAATGGTGGCAGCCGCTTTTGAGGAGAGAATGACGTAAGGGCTAAGAGTGGCGATGGCCACTGATGGAAAGAAGGAGCGTGGAACTCCAAAGGGGTATAGTTTTTTCCCTGGAAGTCTAAAAGCTTAGATGAAGAAGCATGGTTTCATCCCTAGAAAAGGCCTGGTAAAGAACCATCAAGGGATCATCAAGGCCATCGACCCCGTTCTAATCATGCTCGGGTTGGGTTTGGGTTTCACTCCAAACATGAAAATGTACAAACACAAGCGACCCATGTTTTGCAACATGGTTAGCATTTGCGAGGCGGAAGGCAGTAGGGCATACCTGGGGGAGCCGGAACTGACGGTCCTAAATGGGGAAGAGGTTAAGGGACTTGAGATATTTAATGATGTTTTTGACTTCATTACTAGCAAACTGATTAAACACCCTGTTGAACCTGAATTGGAAGAAGGACCCATCCTGGCTATGGAAGCGATCCCGATTGAGGAACCCGAGAAAGGTGGAGCATTGGATGATGTGGTAGTAGAGTTTCCAAAGGCTGTCAATGAAATATTGAAGAAGGTAATACACGAGACCAGGATATATCAAGCACTGTCAGACTCCTCACTGAAAAGCTGGCACAGGCCACCCTCGAAAGTGAACCTACCCCAGACACACTTGCTATAGCAAATGAAGGCCCACCGCATGTGGAGGATGAAATAGATGATGCAATAATGAACATTTCAAATGCTTTTGATAATATTGCCTACGAGGCTAATTGAAGTACGATAATTTTACTTACTTGTTTGATGTTCTGCCTGACGGCACCACGCATTCATATAATCATACGCATAACGTCTTTAACATTCATGATGCATCATTAAACGAAATTAACTTGGGTACAAATGTGTCACAAAAAATGGTGACAATTTCCAATGATTTGACTCCTGAAGAAAAAAGAGAGATCACAAATGTACTTAAACGTCACGTTGATAAGTGTATAATTACACTTATTATCATAATGGTTTTACACAATAAACACTATAGTTTGAATCATTTTATACTTCATATAAAAGATTTCATGTAGTATGTAGTTGTTTTTGATACAAATGCAGATACTAGGTAAATCTTGGAAGTAAAATGATCAAAAGTGGAATTCTATGAAAATAGAGTGAAAAAGGTGCAAAAAGATGCGTGGAACTTAAAGATTTGGCTTAGGATCGAAGCTATCAAAGATCGATGAAGTTACAAGGAGATTTCTGAAGAAAATTCAATTCACAGTCGCGACAATCATTCGCGGTCATGACCTGGTCACTTCGAAACAGAAATCTGCCAACAAAAGATTCACTTTCACGAATCACATATCGCGGTCGCGACATGGACGGTTTTCTGGTATTATCTTCTTAACTACCAACCGCTAGATAAGCATGATCAACCACCATCAACCGCCATCAACTACCAACGAAAAGACACTTATCAGGAGTCAACCAATCATGAAAAGGTGCCTATCCATTGTGGATTGAATTAAAGCCTCTCAACCAATCACATTGAAGAGATGCAATCTTTCGCTAATGGATGTAACTCTTCATTTGGATAGATGAAACCCTTCAAACTCTATAAATAGAACTCTAATTCTTCACAAATTTCGTGCACCAAGCCAAAGAAAAAGGTTGCATTAGAAAAAGAGAGATATATAGTGTGTGTATAGTTAGATTTGCTATGTACTTAAGTGTTAGCAAGAAAATGTTTAAGTGATTCGATTCCTTGTTTGGATCACTAGATTTCTCTACGTATTCGAGCGATTGTTGTATAAGTGTACTTGCAAATCACTTAACAATAAAAGTTTTCATTCTTCAATATTCATTTTTTCGATATTCGTAAAGAATAGCATCCTAGCGGAGGTTCTGTATGGGCCGAGACCGAATTCAAAGCAGACGCAGGAATTGCGGGAATTGATGACTCCCATTAAAGAGTGGATACGGTTGGATCAACTTTAGCTTTCACTTTACAACTTTTCTTTGCTTTCTACTTATACTTTCTATTTCGAAGTTTATGATATGTCTATGTGTCATAATGTGTATTTCGTGCTAAGTATTTTATGTTAAACAAGTTATATGTGTTGGCGTTAATTATAAGAGTTGTTTCGGGGTTAACAATATTGTGTATAATCACTGGATCTGTGATATAACGTTGTTTAGTGAGCAAACATTTTTGGAATGGTAACTTGCTAAATGTGGCTATGTGAGAGCGGCCCGTACTAAGCATAGTATTGATGTTGTCCAGGTTTTCATAATTGTCTTATTTCGTTTGTGCTAGACTTAGAAAAGTTATTTCATGTGTTGCTCTACGGTGAATCATTAAACATATGAGTGTCTAGTACCGAATCTGTTAGATAATCTAGAGAGTCCGAACAACTTTGTTAAACTTGCATGTTTTCTCTGCTATACTTGTTCGTAGTGAAAATCTATTTATATAGAGTTTCTAATCTATCACATCTATATTTACTCAACTTTTCATTCTAATCTTCCTACCCGTAAAAGTCCTTAATCTATTTTATTTACTTTTACACTTCCCTAGTTATCTTCAGACCAGGTTCATTCCCAGTGGGTTCGATACCTTTTAAAACTACATCACAATTGTATACTTGCAGTTATCATCATTTTTCTATGTGGTAAGGGGTATTGACAACACTTACATTTTATATGTGAACAAGTTTTTGGTGCAGTTAATAGCCAACAGTTCATGAGATTTTGGAACCATATTTGATTAAACTTATCAGTAGAAAAGTGGCGAACAATTTTTTGGCGCCGTTGCCGGGGAAGGCAATAGTGTTATAAAGATATTGTTGGGAAGCCAAGTAAGTTCTAAGGATAATATTTGTTTGTTTTGTTTCCTATACTATACAATTTTCTAAATTTCATTCTAGATTTGAAAAGTTTTTGAATTAATCATCTTTGGGATGATCATCATAATTTTTCATCTTAATTCTTGACAAATAGAAGATTTTCTTCTATTTTTCCTATTCCCGTTCGTGATTGTCTATCGCGCTCGTGAATTTCCATATAAACTTTCTGTTTCTCAAAATTCTTCTAGTCACGCTCGCGATTAGGCCTTCGCGATCGCGACCTGTGTAATAACTGCAACAGTTTATCGGTTATTTGATAGTTTCTTCACTAATCTCTATAAAATTGATGCACGTCTATTCATCAATCATCTACTCCTTCAATTAGAATTCTTCCTTTCAAATCAAAATTTATTCCAAATCACGTTTCCTATCAATTCTTACAAATTTTCTGTTATCCAAATGGCTTATCTGACGAGAACTGGTATTTTTCAACCAAAGAATATCCAGGAGTGGTACGAAGTGCCATTCCCAATCTATTCAGAAGAAGAGCGGGATCATTATGAAATGATTCGTGGTGCTAAATTTAAGAGTTCTTATACAATTCATAGGAACAGCCTCATTCATTTAGGTATTTTTGACAGAGTTATGTACTATCTCCGAATACTTAATCTTGTCATTTACTCTAACCTGACCCTCGAAAATAGTTTGAGTGATTGCATGGAAATGCTAGTCACAGTATCTTGGAGAAACGATAGACAAAATTGTCTAGTCTATCGCCATCATAGAAGAGAATATAAGATCACAAGGAAAACTTTAGAGAAGTGTTTGGGATTTCCAAAGGATTGTTTCTACAAGATGCTTCCTAGCTAGAATCCTATACCAGCATGGAATCGATTGACGGGCCAAACTAAATACAAGGAAGAATTCACCTATAGTCAGTGGATTCGTGATCCTTGTTTGTTGGCATTACACTTTTACTTAAGTGGTGCTTTATTTGGTAGATCAAATTTCGATATTGTCATTCCTGAAGAGTTGTTTGTCTTGGAAGCAATTCTAGAAGGCATTCCTGTCGATGTCTCTAGGATTATGATGGAGACGCTTATGTCTGTAGCACGAAATCCTGAATTGACTGAATATGGATGTTGGACAATGGCAAATCTGTTGGGACAAGTAGGGAGATTACCTTATTTTACGGAAATTTTCAATAGTGAAGATGTAATTCCGGAGTTAACAATGGAAGTCTTCTTTGAGAAAAATTTCTTAATAAGAAATATTGGAGAAGATAGAATAACTTATAGCTAGAAACCATGGGAAGAAAGGGTGGAAGCGGACCGAGAAAGAGAAAGGGAAATTGCGTTAAGAGAAAATCAAGGAAATCCAAACTTCCATATAAGGTTAAATGATCTTATGTAAGGACAAGTTTCGATCCGTAGAAAAGTCAAAGACGTTCGTGCTTTACTGATTGAAATTGAACAAGATTTAAGGGATAAAACTTATGAAATTAATCGGATGATAGAATCACTCCCACTTGAATGAATTTCATGTCTTTCCTTTTAGAAAAATTTGTATAGGTAGCTTTTAAGTTGTGTTTTTGTTTGTTTAGTAGTCTGTTTGTTTACTTATTTGCTTGTTTGTTTGTAAATCTTTGTTTTTATAAATAAAAATTGAACACCAAGACATCGATATTCAAAGTTTGTGTTTATATTTAACAAAATTTGTGTTTGTGTTTTGTTTCTAAGTTTTTATAGGTACAAGTCTAAAATTGAAGAATTTGGAAAAGTTACAGCTCGCGACCGCGACTTATTTCGCGCTCATGGCTTTAGAGAGAAAAACTTAATGTTTCATTCGTGAAGAGAATCACGATCATGACTGGCCTTCGCGATCGACACTGCAAAATTATAACCGTTACAGCTCGTGAACTGACAAGCGACAGATGGCTTAAACCACCATTAACGGCTAATTTTAACCCCAAACGGCTATAATCCCATTAATGACCAATTAGAGACCTAATATATCTCTGTAAATAGGTCCAAGTTGAACCCTAACCACCACACCTTCTACAAAAGCTTTCTAATTTCTAAATTTTCTCCTTCAACCATCTACGTCTTTTCAAAACTTTTTCTTTCTTCATAAAGAACCATGACTCATGTGAAAAGAGCAACACAAAAGAAGAGTACACAATCAATTCAACAGGAATTTGATTGTCCGTTTCCGTTAAGAATGAGAGAAGAAGGTAAAAGATTTCAAAAGTTAAGCAAGTAGAATATCACCGGGATGATATTCCTCGATTTGGTTTTCTTAGAGAGTCTAAACCTTCGACAAGAGATGGAAGCATATCTTTCCAGCCTTGGTCTATCAACTTTTGTGTCAATGTGTTTTCCACAAAATCAAGATTGGATTCTCGAATGTTTGGTGACGTTCGATTTTGAAGATTGAAAAGGAGTGCGATTCAGTTTCGGAATCAAGGATAGCAATACATC
>CATIWQ010055075.1:0-22966 GCA_949673415.1 Euphorbia schlechtendalii | reverse complement strand
TCTTTAGAGGTTTTAAACCTGTTAAGGATTTCTTTAAGGTCATAAGCTACAGTTTTTTCTTCTAACTTCTTTTCTACCTTAGTGGGTTTAGAAGTACTAGCTTGATTAGACTGTTGATTTTTAATCAACTCTAAGTAACTTTCCAAAAGGAAATGTGAAGACCCTACTCCAATGGATTCTTCTCCCAACAAGAAGGAGAAATCTTCAGCTTCTTCAAAAGACAAAGCTATCGCCAAAGTCAGAGAACATTTTGAAAGTGACAACCCATTCAACTGGCTTTATCAGGATGCTCAAAGCCCTCCGGATGGGATTCTTGACATAGAAGATATCCTAATTGAAGAATTCAATCTTGCTCTAGCTGCCCCTCATCAGCAAACGAAGACAGGCCCATCAACAGGCTCGGCCCAACAAGCGTCTTTGGCTCAACCGGTTCAATCTTCGGCTCGATCGGCTCAACCAGCCCAACTGGTCCAACCATCAGCTCGACCAAATCAACCGACTCAACCATCCAGGTCAACCGGTTAAACCAGTTTTCCTCCTATATAAGGAGAAGTGCTGCTCAAAGTTGAGCATTCGATTTCAAATTCAGAAACTAGAGAGAGAAAGTAGAGAGAGAAGATCTCAAACTCCGGCCTCAGTCTCCGGCTCCGACGTCCATCCTCAGTCTCCGACCACCGTCTCCGATCACCGTCCGACCACCGTCTCCGATCACCGTCCGACCACCGTCTCCGATCACCGTATATATATGTATATATATATATAATTTTTCCGGTCAGACACTCTTCCTATATACATACATATACAAACTAACCACAAATGACAGTGATTATAAGTAAATAAACTTACCCCTAAACATGGTAGAATGAAATGATAAATAAATTGACTTATAACATAACTAAATACACATTATGCAAAAGAAATCAATCAAATAAACATAAAGTATAAACACTTAAATGAATCAAAGGGGATATAAGTGAATAGAATATTTGAGAACTCCAATATTCAAATCGTGTTCTATTGAAGTTTGTCAAACTTTCAACCGTAGCAATCTTTACTCACTTTCGATCTACTATTTACACGAATTGTCTCCTTTGTAAAGCACTAAATTCTAGTAAATAAATAAGATAATGTGAAGAACACTGATTTTATTGATAAGTGTTTTGCAAGTACACTACAATAATAAACTCTCAAGAATAAGCAAAAATATATAAAGATAATGATTTTGCTCGAGTTTACATACACTCTATCGAAGAATAGAAGATGTCTTTGCTTATAATTCTAAGAATAAATCTCTCTAGGATGTCTATCTAATTCTGGTTGAAATTTCACTTACGTAGGGGAGAAAAGTTGTGTTATTTTACTCCTCAATGGTTCATGAAAAGGTTCCTTTTCAGTTGGTAGTTATGGCAGACATTATGTATGCCCTTGAAGTAATTAAGGAGATATATCTTAATTAGTTATAATGTATAAACAGTTTCAAATTATTATTATTAATAATGAAGGCATCTTTGTGGTTTATTAGTGTTTGTTTAATTTATGTATCTCACTGGTATCATATATATGTGGTATTATATATGCGCATTGATAAGATAAAGACCATGATTAATTCATAGCGTAAAAGTGAAAGGACATTGTGGGAGCTATGTGGTGTGAGAGCTACACATACGTGTTACTATGAATAATTTAAATATCCCTAGTCATAGTTTCATTGAGACTGGACATCAATGAAGTAGACAGACTAGCATGTGTAGGCTTTCATTGAGACTGGCCATCAATGAAGTAGACAGACTATCATGTGTAGGCTTACTCCTTAGATTAGATCTAAGAAGTTGATCTCATGAACTGAAGGTGGTACCTTGAGTTAACACATGAATGTATTCGGGTAATACATTAGAGATCACTCTTAGATAAACACTCAAAAATAACTATATCCATGTGTTGGATCATGTCTTATTGCAATAGCAGTACAATACCCTCAAACTTGAGATAATGGTTACCTTATATAGTAGTTGATATACTTTGGATCATACTCATTCATACCTTGGCGATCAGGATGATACGGGTGATTACGGGTATAGTGATGATTACATGTTGGTAAGCCAAGTAGCCAAGATGGGAACCATTGCTCCTGACATAGTAATATAATGGAAGATGTACCTTAAGGCCACTTGTTGAAGAGACACACTTATAAACATCTGATCAGAGTATAAGATTGATAGAATGGGTTTCTAATCAATCTTGATACATTGAGTGGTGTTCTTCGAGAACAAGTCTAGTTCTAGGATAGCTACGGCTATTACATGAGCTAACACACTTAATCCGAGCTCAATAAACTGGATGTTACTTAACTTAATGGAAGGAGTGTATTTTATTGGTTACTACTGCAGAACCAGATCAAGTCATAGGCATGTGACGTTCCGAGTATTGGGGGATCATACTCCTTTGCTAGTAGCCCATTTGATCATCAAGAGCCATCAGATTCCATATCGATCTGGACCATTGAGCCTAAAGGTTCTGGGATGGGAAGCCAAGTTTAGGTTAACCTCTAGCGACTCTATACTTCGAGATCCTATAAGGTCACACACTTTGGGTCTTTACTAGACTAAGTTAAGAACCTATAGATTAGGTCTATATCAAGAATATTTAGGTTGTCAAATTCATTGGATGAATTATTGACTAGTTGGACCAAATTAATAATTAAAAGGATTAAAGGAGAATTTTGGAAAAAACTTCACAGAATGTAACAAGGGAATTATTCCGGTTGTGAGTGGGCCCCAACGAATACGAGTTGTTCAAGATGGGGGCTTGCACGGCTGCCCTGCAACCAAAAATACTCGTAGGCCAATAGTGCACGTTGGCTAGGCCAACGCGGGCTAGCGAGCATCAGGCCTGCTAGAGGCTTGCAAGCTAGGCTTGTGGGTTAGGGCTTTCCTTGCAAGCCATCATACAGCTCGCATAAGTGGTTTGTGCGCGCGAATAGACCTATGCGAAGCAGGAGCTCTGTGCGCTGACCCGTGGGTGGGATGGGATTTTTTCCATCCCACATTGGTAATTGAGGTAGTTTTTAACTTCCCTCCCACTATAAATAGTGGTTCCTATTCTCCTTTTCAAAGTACTTCAGCTCAGCCTTTCTCTCAGAGTTCGACATGTTTTCTTCGTGAGCTTTTTGCGAGATCCTCCACAAGTTTCCCCAACATAGCAAGAATTCTTTAGAAGGTTCTTTCTTTTGAAGTGAGCCTTCTTAATTAATATTTTTGGTTTGGTCTTCAAGCTGTCTAGCAACTAGTGTTTACTAACGGGTTCTTCCTCAATAGAGGTTTTGGTCGGTGATGATCCGTGTGGATCAATCATAGAGGCTGTCCTAGATTGGAAGTTAGTGCTAACGGATTCCTGCTGAACTGCTTTAAGGGAATGCCTCACCAAGGGAAATGAACACATTAATTGGTAATGCTCTTTAACTTAGATGCTAGGTTTCTTTTAATAAGTTTTATAAACCTGATAGCATCTATGGAACATTTCAACTTAGAATATATCAATCATGACATGCTTAGGAGATCTTTTAGGGTTAATTTTAAGTTTTGAAATTCAGCCTTGCAACTTTGCATGTTCAATTACTATCTTGATTAACCAGCAGTGGTATCAGAGCCTGACTTATGCTATGCATGATTGCTTATAATAAGTTGATATTAATATTTTCAATGAATTGATTAAGTACATTATGCATGACTTAGGTTTCATTTCCTATTATAGAAAATGATGTGATAACTAGATTAAGGTTTTGCTCAAACTTAGTCTAGGTGATTATCATATAAATTAACAATGTTTTACCACACATGTAAATGGTTTAATTGAGGGTCATCCCCTACTTGACTCAATTAAAGAATGAAATTTTTAAGTTATAGTTGTTCGTGGTACAACGAATCAAAGTGCCTATGGTTACTTTGTAAAGGATTGGTCTTGGCTGCTCATTCACTTTAATGGGGCCTCTCCTACTTGGAAATTTCCATTTGTATTAGGTTCAAGTGTACCCAAGGGACTTTTATGACTTTATTGATTTCTAGTATGGGAATTGGATTCCGCATATGGTTTTACAAATATGGTTTAAATTGTTAAATTAAAACTTATAGACATTGGTGCAAGAACTTAAACATGGACCTTGTTTGTTTTTCATGTTGTATGGAATCTTGTCATAGTGGAATGATTATGATGTACCAATCTTGGGTATGTTCCCTTAGATTAATAATTCCATATATCTCGGAATTATTATTATCATAATCATATCCATCGTATAAGACCTAGACTAGGGCAAGACCAGCAGCACCAATAAAATCCCTACAACAATATTAAGGCGATAGATTGTCTTCCCATCATAAGTCGTGATATGAACCTTATCAACAGATGTAAGGACATGTACAACATGCTTTCCCATAATATGTTTTTGGTAATGAGATTAGATGGGGTTAATGCCTTATTTAAAATGGGTTACATATCATTAGAGCTAATGCTAAATTGGAGACACATTTGAGGAGTCTTCCAATTGGGTATGCACGTCTCGAGAAAGAGAACTCAAATGAATTAGCAATCACATGAGATGCAAATGGACGGGCTTCACATATGGTTGTCTTGTTATGGCTTGAACTGCTATAGTGGGGGTCATGTTGTGTGGCTATGGATGCTACTTACTAAGGAAAATTGGATAGACCAAATTTCCTGAATTTAAATAGAATAATGGGCTATTTGAATGTCAAGAAAATAATAGGAATTATGTGTTTAATTAAAGACGTTATATTAAATGCATGTACATATACTGTTGTCTAAACAACTTCTGTCTTATATCTAGGTTAAATATGATCACTAACAAAAATACTCGCATTGATATTGGTCCTCTTGTTGACATAAAATATGACGCTTACAACTTCAATAAATTGTTTGAGACTGTTAGAGGAGTTCTTCAAAACTACTACCTGGATTACGTTTAAACTAATCCAAGTCCCAAACATCTTGGAAAGAATGCTTTTGCATGTGAGATGAACGATTATGAGGAGCATAAGGGAACTGTGAGTTTGCTGAAATACTCATGTTAGACCACATGCTCCCAAAGAATGCACATGTGTACTAAGGGTTGGATCTTTCAACCATGATTAATCATCTCAAGTCAGTGGAAAGTTTAAAGGATAAAACTATTCCACATTAAGTTATAGGGAGACACCTCAGCAGTATAGTTGGCTATAAACATATATGACAACTAGGAGAAATTGAGAGAGTTGGGAGTTGATTACAATGAGCAGTCTTTGAGAGAAATTGTTTTAAAGGTATTTCCTAATAAATATGATTCCTTCAAGAAGATGCTTAAGGAGTGTTCTCCCAACTGTACCTTGACCCATCTTCTGGACTTGCTCGAGATTTATGAGATTGAGTTTAGAAATAAACTCAAAGACCAAGTGATTTCTAAGGAACTTAAGTTAAAGAAACTTAAAGGTTTAAAAGTCAAGAGAAAGCTCATGAAGAATTTAGAGTTGAAGAGGGAAAATGTTTCTCTTAGAAGAAGCCCAGCAGATGATGATAGTTGTGGCTCGAATTTCTAGAGGTCTATTCATACTAGAGAGTTTCTCTACAGCTCTCTATGAGTCTACATAGGTATTGGATACTGGTTGTTGTACTCATATCTGTACTTCTATGTAGGGGTTGCGGAATAGTAAGAGGCTTGCAAAGAGGGAAATGGATTTAAGAGTTGGAAATGGAGCACGAGTTGCTACAACATTTGTAGGGACATATAGCCTTCGTTTGCCTAGTGGCCTAGTTTTAGTTTTGAACAATTGTTATTATGTTCCTGTTGTCACTAAGAATATTAATTTTATTGAGCGTTTAGCAATAGAGGGATTTGAGATTTTATTTTCTAGTAATAATTGTCAAATTCGACAAGATAATGTTCTTTATGCTTGTGGAATATCTGTTGATGGCATTTATGTTCAAGATACTAAAACTGAAATTCTAAATATGAATATTGTTAAGAAATTAAGATTAGATAATGAGAAATCCTCATATTTGTGGCATTATCGTCTAGGCCATGTAAATGAGACTCGCTTAACTAAGTTACACAAATGTGGTGACTTGGGCATAATGGAATGGGAATCCTATGGGTCGTGCAAACCTTGTTTAAAGTGAAAGATGAATAAGAAACCTTTAAAAGGAAAGGGTCAGCGTGCCAATAATACCTTGGAAATAATACATTTTGATGTATGGGGTCCAATGAGTGTTAAGACACATGAGGGTTTCGTCTACTTCATAACCTTATCTATTATTACTCACGATATGGTTATATGTACCTAATGAGGCACAAGTCTGAAAGTTTTAAAAAATTCAAAGAGTTCAGAACCGAAGTAGAGAAACAACTTAGGAAAAGTATCAAGATCCTTCGATCTGATCAAGGTGATGAATACTTAAGCCAAGAGTTTCAAGATTATCTAAGGGATAATGGTATTTTATCCTAGTGGTCACCTCCTTATAAACCCCTCACACAATGGAGTGTCAGAAAGGAGAAATCGAACCCTACTCGATATGGTCCAGTCCATGATGAGCTAGGAAGAATTCAGCAAATCCTTTTGGGGTTATGCACTTGAGAGCGTAGTTTATATACTAAAGAAGAGTGCCCTCGAAATCAGTTGATCAAACACCATACAAATTGTGGTATGGTAAGAAACCAACTCTTTCTCACCTAAGAGTTTAGGGATGTTCTACTTATATAAAGAGGACAAGTTTAGATAAGCTTGGTGCTAAGTTTGATAGGTGTCTATTTGTAGGTTACCGTAAGGAGACTATGGGTTATACCTTTTATGATCCCAAGAAATAAATAGTCCTTGTTTCTAGAAATGGTCAATTCCTCGAGAAGGAACATATACATGCAAAAGTTAGTGGGAGCAATCTTGATTTAGGCACTCAAGAAGATCAAACAGACAATTAACTAATTGTTCTTACAACTGTTACATAAGAAAGTGTAAGCATGCTATTATAACATCGACATTGCGAAGGTCAGGAAGGGCTCCAATCACTCCTGAGCAATACAGTTTTCTCATCATTGTTGATAAACATCTCTTCCTTATAGAATATGATGAGCCCAAGACTTACAAGGAGGAAATGGAAGGCTCAGAGTCTGATAAATGTTTTACAGCCATGAGGTTAGAGATGGACTCCATGTATGAAAATTAAGTTTGGAGCTTCATTGATGCTCCAAGTGGGATTAAGCCCATTAGATGCTATTGGGATTTCAAGAAGAAAAATGACATGGATGGTAATGTAATTACCAATAAAGCAAGGTTGGTTGTAAAAGGTTACAGTAAAAAAGAAAGCATTAACTATGATGAAACCTTTTCAATCTGTGGCTATGCTAAAGTCTATCAAAATACTCCTTGCCATCGCCACTCATTATGATTATGAGATCTGGCAGATGGATGTGAAAATAGCATTCCTTAATGGGAATCTGGGTAGGGATATGTATATGGAACAACCTGAGGGTTTTACATCCAAGGATGGCTCGAAGGTATGCAAGTTGCAAAAGTCCATTTACGGACTTAAGCAAGCATCAAGGAGTTAGAATATTAGGTTTGACGAGATAATCCGAGAAATTAGTTTTATGTCAAATGCTTATGAGCCCTGTGTAATGAGAAGGCTAGTGTGAATGGAATTGTTTTCCTTTTATTATATGTTGATGACATATTATTTATAGGAAACGATGTTCCTTTTCCTCATACAATGAAGTGATTATGAGCATGGGACTTTGCACTAGCTCGTGCGTTCGATGATGATGACTTTTTAGGATTTTTATCCTTGAATCACACGGTGTTCGATTATCTAGAGATCTTCAAATGGGAGAGCTCCTCGTCACTAATTTATTTTAAGGACTTATATTATTTTTTTTAAGAATTGGAATAGACTTTAGTAAAAATTAACATTTTTTTAATTTATTTTAAAAAAATATATATTTCAAAAAATACATCGGGGGACACAAACCCAATCCTCGCCAGATGTCTGGTGAGGCACCCTCGGTAGAAAGTCTAGTGATCCTCGCCAGCCTTCGCCGGATTTTTTAATTGATCCTGGTTTTTTCTAGATAAATTCCCCTATAAATATTGGGGATATTTTCAATGTTGGGGATTGGAAATTTTTAGAAAAAAAATTGATTTTCTCGAGAGAACGACCCGGAAAATTTTGCAAAAAATATTTTCTTTCAAACCCTTTGAATATATTCGAATCCAATGCACATTTGGATTTCGAACTTTACCATTTTCAAACCAATTTTTCTCCATCTTTTTCTCATGAATCCTCAGATATTCTCGGGCCTAGAAGAAATCTAGAGTCCGAGTCTGATTATTTTTAGCATAAATAAACATTTATTTTCCACACAAATTAAACAAAAAATGAACATGGAACGCTCCTGAGGATCAAACGAATACGCCAAAGTGGATTCCCACCTAAAGGGTATGCCTTTGAGTTCCTAGAGTTGCTTTATCTCATGCCTTTTTATGTTTTATTTCATTCTGCATGTTGACCTAGGAATAATTACTCGTTTTGTTATATTAATGTAATATTTTCGTTTCTTCTTGTCTGTTTCTTTTAATTGTTGAAGATACATGTTAGAATACCCCCATGAAGGGAATAAAAATTTCTCCCGGATAACAGACTTCACCTTTTGCTATGCGAGCATTTTCACTAATTAAATTGAGCAACATACATGTTAATGAGATGAATTGTTTCATTCTAAAACAAGAATATTAAACAGCTGATATTTTAATTAGGCCACACAAGGCTCGACAAAATTAAATCGAGCATACATGTAAATATTCATGTTGTGTTATATACTCTATACTAACCTTTGTGGATGCAGGTTGGATGTATGCCTAGGCTTTATTTTCCTTCGGGTATTGCAAATATTTTTTACGAAAATTTAATTAATAGATTAGGTGAGCGGTTGCATCCCTTGAAGTTTTATAATCTTAATTTTTACTTTTCCGCATTTATTTATCGCTTTATGTATGGATTTATCATTTTCCAAATATGTGTAAATCATACATTATAAACTCGAAAATGACATAAGTGCGAGTATGCACAATTAAGAAATATGGTGTTATGTAGATGTAATATAATGCGATCCAATAAGAAGTAAGCAACTTATCCCGAACCCGAATCTGTGCGTCTTAGTGGGTCGTCCCCCGGACGTGAAGCCTCATAGGACTCTAATTCTTGGAAGAGCTAATCCAGGTGGCGACTCTACACTAAGAGATGGCGGATTCGAGTTTTAACAATCTAAAAAATGTTTCCGCTTTCTCTTTCAAACCTTTCCAGGTCTACGACCCGATACATTTTACTTTCAACAAAAACACCCCGGTGGACCGCGCCTCTCATTTCGCACGCTCTCGGCCCATTTCTCTCCGTGTTGTCCACTCATAGTGGCGACTCCATTAGGGATTTTTCTTACACTTTTTTTCAAAGGTTTTAGATTTTGGATAAGTGCCTAAAATTATTGATCATATATTCCGTATTTTCTTAATTATGACATATTCATAATAACGCATTGTAATAGAGGGGATTAGCCCTTAAGTTTAAGTGAGAAAAGATAGTACTTGAGCAGGTGGAGCACTTAATGCCATATCACATGTACCTCCCTCGTTGGAACCCATTTGGGGAGAGGCTTGGAGTGTATTTTAGTGCAACAAGAACCTTCTACATTAGCAACCCAAAAGCAAACCTCATGTAAATAAGCCATAGGCATTTTCCCTAGGGTGTAACCCAACAAACCATGCATTATATTGCAAGTGCGCTCCTTAGTATCCCCGTGGTACTAAGATGAAACAAACTTAGGATAGAGACTAGCCAAAAAACCCTACGCGCTGGAGTTGTATGGTTGGAAGTTTGGATGTTTCATGCTATGTGCTGCGTGTTTACTACTTTCAATATATCACAGTATAAATGAGTCATGCTAACCATGAATCTTAGTGCAGACACTTGAACGCACCACTGATAATATTAGAACGATGTAACATAGCATCTTTGCAACATCATGATGCCAATTCGACATCACACATACTTAGGATTAGTCGACACTCGAGATCGTGTCACCCTAGGACAACATGATCCAATTAGAGTCATGGAACATCATTTGCCCCTTTTTCAGCGAGATGTCCACTTACTCTTAGCCTGTATGTGGTGAATATACCCTCGTTTTTGTGGGATATACACTCGACGTCCAACCCGTAGCCCGTACAGGGCAAATATACCCCAAATTTTTGTGTACTATCCACTTGACATCCGACACTTACCCCACACGGGGCAATAATATATCCCACATTACCTTTAAAATGTTCACTCGACATCCAACTCATAACACATACAACACATAGCCCAAATGGGCCAAATACCTACCCAAACTATTTTTCCCACATCACGCGATGTCCTTGCTGACATTCGAACCTAAACCCACATGGGGTGAACTCTTTTTGAAAGTCTTACCTGACCAATCCTTAAGGGTATACACTTAATACCCGAACCATTCACCTACACGAGGTAACGATTCATGCATCATTGCATACCCTCAAAAAAGTTATGACCACACCGGCATCTGAAACTCTTCCCTAATTGGGTAAAATAACCAAATCATTCATTTAATGGCTACATACAGTAGCTATTTTCATACACTTTAAATTTTGTGCAATTTCATCAAGGTGCCTCGCACCGCTTACCCGAAAGTAATCGAACCTTTTCATTTTATGAGCTTTAGTCACAGTATGAAATCTCGAATTATCGACCCATTACCACATGGGTAATTGGGTCACCTCATCACATTACAATACATCATTCCTATCACGCTATCACACTCACATTTTCACCACCCTATCTAATGAATAATCTCATTTGTTTCCAATGGATTGATAAATAAATTATTTATTTCTCATCATGGCACGTTAATCCCTTGTGAATGTAGCCATAACATTGACACCTCACGCATTTTTTACATCATGAATCTTACATGCACGGTCTAATCTTCTGCTCATGTATCAAAGGGGCTTGGAAGAGGCCTGCTCACCGCTTGGTCCGCATTTCTCCAATCATGGCCAATCTAGAGGGGGTTACGCACACTTACTCAAGTTCGGACTCGGGTTCAGTTCAGCGTGCATCTTTCGATTTTGATAGGATGATCGATCCATGAGACAAAGCTACAAGGAGGGTACCCCTTTCTTATGGGATAAGGTTCTCAAAAGACAAATTAGTCATCGGTGAGCATCGAGATTGCAGCTGCCTTGAATGCCTTTGCAAATATCTACCAACTAGCATCGCTTATCCATCAGCACGTCGAGAAGGTTCAAAATGTAGTGTCCAGCCTGGAGGTCACCCTTAATAACGGCGATCCAACTAGTCAGCCTACAACAAGAGGACCTTCTACATCACATATAGTGCACCCATCTCCTACTACCTTGTACTAGTTCAGGGCGAGATAAAGTCATCCTAGTCAACCAATGTTCACACTAGGACCTTTTTATCAAGGAGTGGCCCAACAATCCATTCCTAATTGGAGCGCACCATTTGCCTCACAATTCCAAGCTACCCCTTAGCTGCCCAATTTTACGGCATTACCTCAGGGGCAATATGGCATTTATCTAAGCACTAGGAATGCCTTCCTCAAACAACCAGGCACGGTGAAATTGTGGTAACAGTTCTTAGCCACTCACAATGGTTATTTAATGAAAATACACCTTGCACAGCCGACGATCGTTTTTGTGGGATGTCCACTCGAGTCCAACCCATAGCCCATACAAGGCAAATATACCCTCATATCCGAAATTTTTGTGTGATGTCCACTTGACATCTGACACTTAGCCCACACGGGGTAATAATATATCCCACATTACCTTTGAGATGTTCACTCAACATCCAACTCATAACCCACACACCACATAGCCCAAAAGGGGCAAATACCTACCCAAACTGTTTTTCCCACATCACACGATGTCCTTGCTGACATCCGAACCTAAGCCCACATGGAGTGAACTCTTTTCGAAAGTCTTACCTGACCAATCCTCAAGGGTATACGCTTAATACCCGAACCATTCACCCACACGGGGCAACAATTCATTCATCATAGCATACCCTCAAAAAAGTGAAAACCACACCGGCATTCGAAACTCTTCCCTAATTGGGTAAAATAACCAAATCATTCATTTAATGGCTACATACAGTAGCTATTTTCATACACTTTATATTTTGTGCAATTTCATCAAGGTGCGTTGCACCGCTTACCCGAAAGTAATTGAACCTTTTCATTTTATGATCTCTAGTCACAGTAGGAAATCTTGAATTATCGACCTATCACCACACGGGTAATTGTGTGACCTCATCACATTACAATACATCATTCCTATCACACTTTCACACTCAAATTTTCACCACCCAATCTAATGACTAATCTCGTTTGTTTAATCAATTGACAAATATATTATTTATTTCTCATCATGGCATGTTAATCCCTTGTGAATGTAGCCATAACATTGACACCTCACACATTTTTCGCATCATGAATCTTCCATGCATGGTCTAATCTTCTACTCGTGTATCAAAGGGGCTTGGAAGAGGCTTGCTCACCGCTTAGTCCGCATTTCTCCGATCATGGCCAATCTGGAGGGGGTTCCTCACACTTACTCAAGTGAGGACTCAGGGTCAGATTCAGGTTCAGTTTAGTATGCATCTTTCAAGTTTGATAGGATGATCGATCCACGAGATGAATCTACAAGGAGGGCACCCCTTTCTTATGGGACAAGGTTCTCAATAGACAAATTAGTCATCGGTGAGCATGAGATTGCAGCTGCCCTGAATGCCTTCTCAAATAGCGACCAACTGGTATCACTTATCCGTCAACACATCGAGAGGGTTCAAAATGTTATGTCCAGCCTGGAGGTCACCCTTAATAACGACA
Source organism: Euphorbia schlechtendalii (assembly GCA_949673415.1). NCBI lineage: Eukaryota > Viridiplantae > Streptophyta > Magnoliopsida > Malpighiales > Euphorbiaceae > Euphorbia > Euphorbia schlechtendalii. Next base: position 10,005 of record CATIWQ010055075.1, on the reverse strand, counting down.
GTCTAACTAACCTAGAACAAGAGGACCTTATACCTCACATATATAGCACCCATCTCCTACTTCCTTGTACCAGTTTAGGGTGGGATAAAGTCATCCTAGTCAACCAATGTTTACACCAGGACCTTTTTTTCAAGGAGTGGCCCAACAATCAATTCCAAATTGGAGCGCACCATTTGCCTCACAATTCCAGGCTACCCCTTAGCTACCCAATTTTTACGACATTTCCTCAGGGGAAATATGGCATTTATCTAAGCACTAGGAACACCATCCTCTAACAACTAAGCATGGCAGAATTGTGGTAATAGTTCTTAGCCACTCACGATGGTTATCTAATGAACACATACCTTGCACAGCCGACGATTGGGGAAGAAGACAGCTTGCCACCAAACTTTGCAATGCCATAATTTGAAAAGCATGTGGGGTCTGGAGACCCGCATGCTCACCTAACACATTACCAAATAGTGATGAGGGCATTAAGGGTCAGTGAACGGATGATGGCTAAGCTCTTCATCGTCACCTTGGGCTACCCAGTCAATGAATGGTACATCCACCTTCCGCTAGACATAGCTACTGATTGGAATAGCCTTGCTCAAGCTATGATGGGGCATTATGGTTTAAACACTAAAATGGAAACCACAATGCAACATCTAAAGGCTATAAGGCAAGAGTAGGGCGAGAGCTTCAAATCTTACTATGGGCATTGGATGGCCACACAGGTCAAGCTTCAAGCTCACTTAACTCTACCGGAGATGATTGTTAGATATGATGTATGCCTTAGAGGCAATTAGGTCGATATGTCTTTATTAGCTATAATTTACAAACAGTTTTGAATTATTAATAATAATCAAAGGTATCTTTGTTACTTATCAGTGCTTTCTATTTATTGTATCTTGCTGGTATCATACATGTTTGACAATGTATATGCGCATTGATGAAACAAAGTCCGAGAGTAATTCATAGTGTAAAAGTGAAAGGAAATAGTGAGAGCTATGTAAAGTGAGAACTGCACATACGTATTACTATCATTAGTCTGAATATCCCTAGTCATAGTTTCAGAGAGACTGGAAATCAATGGAGCGAATAGACTAGCATGTGCAGGCTTACTCCTTGGATTAGTTCCAAGCAGCCGATCTCACAAGCTGAAGGTGGTACCTTGAGTTAACACAAGAATGTATTTGGGTAATACGTTGGAGACCGCCATAAGATAGACACTTAGAAATAATTATATCCATGTGTTGGTGTCATGTCTTATTGCAATAATAGTACGAGTATCCTCAGACCTGAGATACCGGTTACCTTATGTAGGAGTTTATATACTTTGGGTCATATTTACTCATACCCTTGCCATCAGGATGATATGAGTGATTACGGGTATAGCGATGATCACATGTTGGTAAGCTGTGTAGTGAAGACGGTATCCATCGCTCCTGATATAGTAATATAATGGAGATGTACCTTAGGGCTCCTTGTTGAAGTGACACACTCATACAGCTCTGATCAGAGTATACGATTGATGGAATAGATTTTCTAATCGATCAAGATACAAAATGGCTGAGTGGTGTTCTTCGTGAACAAGTCTAATTTTAAGATAGCTATGATTAGTACATGAGTTGATAGTTAATCTGAGCTCCATAAACTAGATGGTACTTAACCTGATGGAAGGAGTGTATTATACTGGTTACTACTACAAAACTAGATCAAGTCACAGGCATGAAATGTTCTAAGTATCGAGGGATTATACGCCTTTGCTAGAAAGCCCATTTGATAGTCTAAAGCTATTGAGTTCCATAACGATCTGGAACATTGAGCCTAAAGGTTCCCGGATGGGAAGCCAAGTTTAGGTTCACCTCTACGGCTCTATACTTTGGGATCCTATGAGGTCACACACTTTGGGTCTTTATCAGACCATGTAAAGAACCTATGGACTACATTTGTACAGAAAATACAAGTCATGAAATCAGTAAAAAGAATTATTAATTGGTTTAACCAAATTAATAATTAAAAGGAATTATGAGAAAATAGGGAAAAGGTTACATGAAGCAAGCAAGGGAATTTTCCCATTGCGAGTGGCCCCAAACTGAACACGGGTTGTTCTAAGTGGGGCCTGTGCGACTGCCCCTCGAGCCAAAGGGTAGGACGTGAGAGCTACTACAAGGCAACGCTTGCATGGCCTGCGCGCAAGCCCCCATGTTGTGTGCAAGCCTGATAAGTATATAATTACACTTATTATCTTGATATTTTCAATCATAAAATGATATGGTTTAGAGTCATTTTATACTTCATAAAAAAGATTTCACGTGGTATGTAGTTATTTTTTATGCAAGTGCAGAAACAGGGTGAATCTTGGGAGTAAAATGATCAAAGATGGAATTCTATGTAAAAAGAGTGAAAAAGGTGCTAAAAGATGTGTGGAACACATGGAATTGGCTTAGGATCGAAGTTGTCAAAGATCGGCAAAATTGCAAAGAAAAATCATGAAGAAAAACACATATCACGATCGTGACACCCATTTGCAGTCGCGACTTGTCATTCTTCACAAACAGAAAGTTACAAACCAGTATTCATGCTCGTGACTTGTGATGGTTTTTGGATAACTATTCTCAACTACCAACTTCTGGATAAAAGCAATCAATCGCCATCAACTGTTCGACAAAAAGGCACCTTTTAGAAGCAGTCCAATCATGAAAAGATGCCTTTCCATTGTAGATGAGGATGAAACCTTGCATCCAATCACATTGAAGTGATGCAATCCTTCATCAATGGACACGACTCTTCATTTGGATAGACGCAACCCTTCGCACTCTATAGATAGGGTTCAAATCAACCATTCGTAGGATGGAATATATGGGCAATGAAGAAAATGTTTATGCATAGATAGAGAGTGAAAATTGTATAGATTTCGCTAGTTCAAAGTGCTAGTGAGAAAAATGTATAAGTGATTTGATTCTTATTTTTATCACTAGATTTCTCTACAAATTCGAGCGATTGTTGTATGAGTGTAATTGCAAAGCACTTATCAATAAAATTTTCTATTCTTCAACATTCATTTATTCGATATTCACAAAGAATAGCATCGTAGCGGAGGTTTTGTACGAGTCAAAACCAAATTCAAAGTAGAAGCATGAATTGCAGGAACTGACGACTCCCATTAAAAGAGTGGATACAGTTTGATCAACTTTAGCTTTCACTTGTATACCTTTTAACTTTACTTTGTTTTCTACTTATACTTTCTATTTCGAAGTTTATAATATGTCTATGAGTCATAATGAGTATTTCATCTTGCGTCTCTTATATTAATGAAGTTATATGCTTTCGAGTTAACTTTAAGAGTGATTTCGGGGTTAACAAGATTGTGTATAATCACTGGATCTATGATTATAACACTATTTAGTGAGCCAACATTTTTTGAGTGGTAACTTGCTAAATATAGCTATGTGAGAGCGACCCGTACTAAGCATACTATAATTTTTATCCAGGTTTTTATAAGTGTCATAGTTCATTTACGCTAGATTTAGAAAAGTCAATTCATGTGTTGCTCTGCGGTGAATTATTGAATATTTTGGTGTCTAGAACCGTATTTGTTAAAGTTATCTAGTGTATGAAATATTCTTGATGATTTTGCATGTTTTTCTCTACTATACTTGTTCCTAGGGAATATCTATATAGTTTACATTTTCTCTAATCTGTTCATGCATCTGTCTATTCATCATTCCACCATTTCAAAACCCTGAACTTATTTTATTTTCTTCTATTCTGTAACTCTAGTTAGTCCTTAGAACCGAATTCCTTCCCTGTGGGATCGATACCTTTTAAAACTACATCGCAACTGTATACTTGCAGTTATCCTCATATTTCTATTTGATAAGCGGTACTAACAACACCTGTTCAATTTAGAACGTTTATATTATTAGTAGAAAATTAGCAAACAAGTTTTTGGCTTCGTTACCGAGGATAAGCCTTTCGGAACTAGTATAGCCAAAATCTTGCGAAAAAGTTTTTAGCGCCATTACCGAGGAAGGCAAGTGCGTTTTAGAGATAAAATTGTGAGAGACTACGATACATTTTACATTTTGTTTTTATTTTATTTATATATCTGTTTGTTATTATATTTTGTGTCTACAATGTTTGCTAACATGCACTAGGATAAGTTTTGTGGTGATTACATGATTGATAATTTAATTGATACATGCATAGATGAAATTTGTCATGTTACATCTCATGAAGAGTCAACATCTAAATCCCTTGAAAATTTAGAATATTCCTCTGAAATTGAAAAATTAGTTAGAGAAGATGATTCTATACCACCTTCTATAGATAAACCACCCTTAGTAGAATTAAAGCAATTGCCTAGTCATTTGAAGTATGCATTCTTAGGAAATAACAATACCTTACCCATTATCTTTTCTAGTAAGTTATCTGATTTGCAAGAAGAAGCATTATTGGAGTCAATAAAGGGTAGAAGTAGGAGTATTGGTTGGCAAATTTCCAATATTAGAGGAATTAGCCCTAATATAGAGATGCATTCTATTAATTTGGAAAATGATATTAAACCTAAGATAGAAAGGCAAAGAAGATTAAATCCTCACATGAAGGAAGTTGTTAAGAAGGAGATGATTAAGTTGCTAGATGCAGGAATTATCTATCCGATTTCAGATAGTGAATGGGTCAATCCTGTTCAATGTGTTCCAAAAAAGGGAGTTACTACTGTAGTTCAAAATGAAAAGGGTAACTTAGTTCCTACTAGGACAACAACTAGATGGAGAGTTTGCATAGATTACAAGAAATTAAATGCAGCCACTAGGAAAGACCATTTCCCTTTACCATTTATTAATCAAATGTTAGAAAGGATATCAGGTCATGCATTTTACTATTTTCTTGATGGATTCTCTGGATATTTTCAAATTCATATTAAGCTAGATGACCAAGATAAAACCACTTTTACATGTCCATTTGGTACATTTGCTTATAGAAGAATGCCTTTTGGGTTATGCAATGCTCTGGCTACTTTTCAAAGGTGTGTTTCAGCTATTTTTAGTAAGTATGTTGAGGATATTATGGAAGTTTTCATGGATGATTTCTCTATATATGGAGATTCTTTTGAGAAAAGTCTAGAAATTTAGATAAAGTACTTGCTAGATGTGAGGAAACTAATTTGGTATTAAATTGGGAGAAATGTCATTTTATGGTTAATGAAGGTATAGTTTTAGGTCATAAGATAGATGAGAAGGGAATTCATGTGGATCTAGCAAAAACCAAGATCATAGAGAAATTACCTCCTCCCACAAATGTCAAGGGAGTAAGATCATTTCTAAGCCATGCTAGATTTTACAAATGGTTTATTAAGGATTTTTCAGTTATAGCTAAACCTTTAACTAATTTATTAGTTAAAGATGTGAAGTTCGATTTCTCTGATGACTGTTTAAAAGCTTTCAACACCTTAAAACAAGCATTAGTTTCGGCACCTATAATTGTGAAACCAAATTGGTCTCTTCCATTTGAATTGATGTGTGATGCTAGTGATGTTGCTGTTGGATGTGTGTTAGGTCAAAGATATGAAAAGAATTTGCTTGCAATTTATTATGTGAGTCACACTTTGTCTTCTGCACAATTCAATTACACCACCACTGAAAAAGAGATGTTAGTAATCGTATATGCATGTGATAAATTTAGATCATATTTGATTGGATCTAAAGTAATAGTTTATACTGATCATGCTGCTTTGAAATATTTGTTTACTAAAAAAGATGCCAAACCTAGATTAAATAGGTGGATCCTTCTTTTGCAAGAGTTTAACTTAGAAATAAAGGATAAAAAGAGAAGTGAAAATACCGTAGCTGATCACTTATCTCGTTTAGAAGATGATAAGGGATCTATAGGTGAAACTGGTGATATTAATGAACTTTTTCCACATTAAAATATAATGTCTGTTAAACATTCTGTTAGTCCTTGGTATGCCGACTTTGCAAATTATTTGGTTACGCATACTTTACCCTCTGATTTAGATTCTAATGGCAAGAAGAAATTTCTTAAGGATATTTGATCATCTATGCGGGATGACCCTTATTTGTTTAAGGTATGTGCCGACAGTATTATTCGCAGATGTATAGATGATACTAACTTTTTTTGTTTTAAGTCATTGCCATGATAGGATATATGGAGGACATTTAGGACCAGTAAAAATCGCTACTAAAGTTTTAGAGAGTGGATTTTATTGGCTAACATTGTTCAAGGATGCTAGATATTTTGTTCAGAATTGTGATAAAATTCAGAGAACAGGAAACACAAGTCGAAGAGATGAGATGCCATTGAAAAACATCTTAGAAGTGGAGCTTTTTATGTTTGGGGTATAGATTTCATGGGTCCATTTCCTAACTCAAAAGACAATAATTACATTCTGGTTGTAGTTGATTATGTTTCAAAATGGGTTAAAGCTAGCGCATATGGTAAGAATGATGCAAGAGTAGTTGTTAAGTTTCTTAAGCAATTATTTAGTAGATTTGGAGGTCCTAGGACCATAATTAGCGATGGAGGTTCGCATTTCATCAAGAAGACTTTTGAAAGCTTGATGCATAAGTATGGAGTACATCATAAGGTTGCTACCCCGTATCACCCTCAGACTAGTGGTCAAATAGAAATTTCTAATTGAGAAATTAAGTGGATTCTCAAAAAGACTATCTTGAATTCTAGGAAGGATTGGTCTATTAAGTTAAATGATGCATTATGGGCTTATAGAATAGCTTTTAAGACACCTATTGGTATAACACCCTACAATTTGGTTTACGGAAAGACTTGTCATTTACAGGTAGAATTAGAGCATAAGGCTTTATGGGCTTTGAATAATTTGAACATGGATTTGTACAAAGCCGATGAGAGAAGAAAGTTGTAATTAAATGCATTAGAAGAACTACATTTGTCATCATATGAAAATGCAAAGATCTATAAAGAGAAGATAAAATGATGGCACGATGCAAAACTACGGGAAAAGAAGTTTAAGATTGGAGATAAAGTTTTGTTATATAATTCCATATTTCACTTGTTCCTTGGAAAACTAAAATCTAGCTAGAAGGGACCTTATGAAGTTATTCGGGTATTTAATAATGGAGCATTGGAATTGAAAGCCGAGAGTGGAGTAATATTTCAAACCAATGGCCAACGATGCAAACCTTATCTCGAAAATAAATTTGAACAACAAGACATTGATGTTTAATTACTATCTTCACAATAAATGATTGAGGGTTTGAAAATAGTAAATATTTATTATTTATATTTGACATGTTTAAAAACTGAAGAAATTGAAGAATTGAAGAAAGTCACGACCGCAACTATAGATTGCGCCCGTGACATTATGCAGTAAAACTTTTTGTTCCTGTTGTCAAGAAAGTCATGATCGTGACACTAGAAGAATATGCCCATTTCATATCGCAATTTAGCACATGACAAGTGGCTAAAACTGCCATTAACAGCTAGTTTGAAGGAAAAATAGCTAAATTGACTATTTAGACCAATGAGAGACCTATTAAAACTCTATATAAAGGTCTAGATTGAACCCATAACCACCACAACCTTCTACAAAGCTTTCTAATGTTTTGATGCTTTCATCTCTATTATTCTACAATCTAAACCTTTTTCAACCTTTACTTGAAAAAACCAACATCCCTCGTGTTAAGGAAGCTGCCAATAGATGAGAAATCCCAAACTATCAACAAAAATATGGTTGTCTTTTCCCATTCATTCACGTGAGGAGGGGAAAAGATTCTAGGTTTTGAAAAAATTGGAAATTAGTGGTATGATCTTTCTTGATCTGGTTTTCTTGGAGACTTTAGGCCTTCATGAGCAAATGGGGGGCTTAAACAAGTTTGTGGGACTGTGTTTTCCACAAAATCGTGATTGGATTTTGGAATGTCTAGTGACATTCGATTTTGAAGACAAGAAGAAGAGGGTGATTCAATTTCGCAACCAAGGTAGACATTATACCGTCACAAGAGAGATGATGAGTACTTGGTTTTGGTTTAAAGTTGAAAATTCATCAAGCATGACAGAATCTTTTCAAGCAAATCAAGTTTGGGAAGCTTTAATGGGTAAGAGAGTTTTCGATCATAAAAATTCTCCAAATAAACTTATTAAGGATGAGTGTATTCTTCTACTCCACAAATACCTTGCCACTTTAAGATTTTGTTAAGTAGAGAACACCAAAGTCTAAAAGAGAGATTTGTTTGTTCTTTCTTGTGAAATGAATAAGCAAAAAGTGGAGTTCATGTATATAATTTGGGACATGATGAAGAAGAATTCAACGAGCATGAGGAACAAGATTGTGATGGTCAAAAATGAACTCCCCTATGTTCAACAACCGGGTGAGTACTTTCGATATATGGATGGGAGTTACTTGAAGAATACCGGACTTCTACAAGAAAATGATGGTTTCTATTCTTTCTACTCCTACTCCAACCGCACCAAGAAACTAATCTCGGCTCATGAAGATTCTTCCATTGGCCCATCTAATCCAACTGCTAGACATCGTCATGGTAAGGCTTAGATGATTGAAGAAGAAGATGAAGATGAAGAAGACGAAGCTCTGGAAGATTGGAAGGTGAGTATACAGCAAAAATTGGATAATTGCTAAGCAGAACTTGGGGTAATGAAAAAAGACATGAAGATTCTAAAGAAGAGTAACAAATCGATGCTTCGAAAATTACTATATTTCTTTAGAAGACAAAAATGTCAATTTACTCCTAGTCCCCCAGATTCTTCTTCTCAATAAAAATGGGTTTACTCTTTTCTTTACTTTTCTTTTTCAAATTTTTAGACTAGTTAGTTTTTTTTTATGTTTTTCATATTAAGTTAAATCTCTCACAATGAGGACATTGTGTTCTTTAGTGTGGTGGGGCATTTGTAAAAATCCCAAAAATCCAAAAAAATGGAAGAATGAAAAATTTCTTGATTTTGTGTTATTTATACATTATCCATACCTATACTATACTAACATACGTTCCAAGGTTAATGTGAGTGTTAGGTATTACAAGTTCGATGTTGGTGCATATTTCGAACAAAAATTTTTTTTTCGAGTTTGAGCGCACGTTGAAAGTGTGAGCGCTTCATAGCACAACATTTTAGCGTTTGGCAAGGATGAGTGGTGAGTGACATTCAAAAGCAACATTCCAATTAAGTTTCGATATAATTTCAATGCAACATGAATTAGTATAAGTTATATAGTTTTAGTTTAATGCTACCAATAAGTTTTGAGTGGAGTAATATCTAATAGTGTTCTTACTATGAGTTTTATATGCTATTCTCGAATACGTTCTATAAGTATTAAGTGTGTCTAAAGTGTTGGGAAACTATAACCATAATACTTTGAAAGTGATCAATAAAGGATGAGGGTATTAAGAGAAAAAATCAAAAGAAATAGAGGATGATAGCCAATCAGTTATGCAAAAGGTGAGGAATAGTACGAAGTGGATACTGCAACCATTCAATGAGTGAAAAAAGAAAAGTAGCATAGCATGAAAAATGGGTGCAAAGTACAAATCTGTACTTCAAAAGCATATGCTTTAAAAGAAAAAATTGAGAGAAAGTGGTATGGAGCATAAAATGCAACCACTAAGAGTGTTTAGCATCCTAGGTTACCTAAAAATGCCTTGAGATCAATCTTTTCAAAGCGTTCTCCCTTTGTCCTTTATACTTTATACTATATTTGAGAGAAGGAAATATTTGAGTGAGCCTATAACGCTTATATGAAGACGCAATCCAGTTGGCCCTGTTCACCACTTTTCTACTGATAAGTTTAATAGTTTGTTCCCAAGATTCAGCTATATATCAACAGTGCCAAAAACTTGTTCACGAAAAATATAGGTGTTATCCGTACCTCTTATCAAATAGAAAAATGATGATAACTGCAAGTATACAGTTGCGATGTAGTTTTAAAAGATATCGATCCCACAGGGAAGGACTAGTTCTAAAGATCAAATAGGGAAGTAGAATAAAAAGAAAATAAAATAAAATAATGTA